>JANQBM010018488.1:0-11787 GCA_025594535.1 Erythroxylum domingense | reverse complement strand
TGTACAATTATTTGTATATGTGCAAAATCAATAATATCGTGTGCGTGTATGTCACATTATGCATAAGCGTGAATTATTCTTTCTATTTTCTCATTATTCTCTAATAAACACTATTTTAATCTTAATTCAAGTGACAGGATGTTACATGTTGGGAACCTGATGCTGAGCAGGGCCAGCGATCAATTAGCAGTTGACCAATCAAGTATGTGACGACTCCTTGTACGCAGAAGTGTACAGGCTACGTAGAAACTTGTGGGATCTTGGGGTTCCAGATTTACATCCTCTAGGGCTCTTGGGGTGGAGTCTTAGGGGCTTAGGATTAGTCCGGCTAAGCGGGAATACCTAATGTAATAAAAAAAAGAATCAATGATGTCATTGAAGCCCAGGTTCAATACTTTCAGTTTTTTGAATTTTGGAAAAAAAAGGCAAAGGAATTTAATAAGGACATAATGGTTATCAAGGTTTAGAAAAAAAAAAGGCAAATAAGCAGCTAACTGACTGGAAAATTTCTCACACCCATCATCAGAAAGTTGGCATCTGTTAAGATTCAGATATAACAAAGAAGCAAGAGCTGCACAGAAAAGGTCAGAAAATAGGTTAAGATTATCAAGTCCACCATCATCAAAGAAATGCCTCAGATATCAAAGAAAAATTAAGTACCTTAAAATTCACAAGTTCTGTAAAAGGTAACATACATGAGAAATAAATTTAGACTTATGCATAGGTGACCACACAATATGCACAAGTATCATTGATCACAAAACTGCTGCATAGTTGAGTCAAAATTAAACCTGAAAGAGAATCCAAGCACACAGCTGTCACAGGGCACCCCTCTAAGTTCAATAGACTAAGCATATTCAAACCTGCAATTTAGAGAAATGATTTAACCACTGAACTTTCTAGGCATATTAAGTAAACAGAGGAAGGAATGCATGCTACTGATTCAGAGATGTTTAGTAAGAAATAATATGTCCCACTCAATCCAAAAGATAGAGGACTAGAATAAATCAAACGCAACTGAACATAAATAATGTCGCTCACTGAAAAATAGATTGACAACTAAATAGGATGTTAATGCTATTTGATACAAATGATTGATCAAGAGAATATCATAATCAAGTTGTCTGAGAATATATCAATGATATCTCCATAATTATTTAACAGAAGCACACACACACACACACACGACAATATATCTATATCAAGTACCTTTCAAGTATGAGATGCCCATATCCGTAACCTTACTGCAGGAAACTTTTAATTCTTTCAAGTTTGTTAGTCCTAAAGAAGAAAAAGAAGTTAACCGTTAATCTGCATAGCTAAAAAGATGGAAAATTTAGCTACAGAATAATGGACAAACAACAACAATAGATCATAATTTCCAGACAAGCTTTCCTGTATGTTATATTTCATTAACCTAATTCTCAAACCATGTGGCTTAAATATTCTCTTAAAGACAATTGTTAGACTGAAATATAGAAGCATTTCTATAATTCTTAGACCACTTAGGGCCTATCTCAAAGGTATCTTAAAGCAATTATTGGACCTTGGGGGTGTTTGGCGCAGTTAGAAAGTAGCAGATGCAGTGACAAAAAGAGAGAAGCACATTACCAGCAAGATGTTTCATATTGGCATCTATTGTGCAGTTACACCATTTAATATTAAGTGATTCCAACTTTGAAAAACCTGTTAAATCATAAAAAAAATAAATCAACCAGCGCATTACTGAAACATCAGCTATTGTCTTTATCCTAGTACTGCATCGGAAATAGTTCAACTGCATAAACAGTCTAGCTTTATTATCTGATAATAATTGGGTCTTGTGTGTCAGTGTGGAAGTTATTGAATAAAAAATAGTAACTTTACAGCACTTCCTAAAGAGAAAAATTACCCTTTAGATGAACTAGTCCACCACCTATACCAGGTAATCTCTCAAGATCCAACTTGACCAAGTTAACTAATCCAGCCAATGAACTCATCCCTTTTGCTGTTATCAAATTGTTCCTTCGAAAACTCAAACTTATCAAGTTTGAGAAGCCTGCAAGGCACAAAACAAAATCTACATTAGACAACATGACTATGAAATGGTGGCGGTTGATGGTGCTTAAATAACTAATTTAAAGGAAAAGGGTTAAAAAGACAAAGCTTTTGAGCATAAAATCCCATCTCTGATACCATACAGTCATTCACTCTCCTTTCTCAACATTGTCAACCTTGATAACAATATAGTTAATGGTGGGCCAAGACTAATTAGACTGCCATTTTGTGCCAACTAATATTAAGACAATCTCTGCATTTCTAAAGCCACTAGTTAAGAGAAATTAAATGATTCTAAACACAGAATGACACAACCATTAGGTTGTCTCAGGCTTACGGTGTTGTAACACACTCACCAAGGCCTTCATTAATCCTTTTCTTACTGACTTTGCCGTTCCCTTTATTCCTAATCCATTTCCATATTTCTCTTTTATGAGGGGGCAAAGGCCAGTGATCTTTTTGAACATGAAAAATACTTTACAATAAATAAAAATGAAAAAGGCGAACAAGTCAGATAAAAGTTTACCACCGATGTGAGTAAGGCCCATATCTGAAATAGATTCACAATAATCCAAGTTCAAGGCTTCAAGATTTTTGCATTCCTTAAGATGAATCAATCCAGCGTCAGTGACATCAGAACCAGAAAGATCAACAAAAAGCACAAAAGTTCCCTGTGAAGAGATGACATCCATCCAACTGTCATTAACTCCAAAGCAACCGTCGAGATGAAGATCCTGTCATAACTCCCCCAAAACCACTCAGGTCAGTAAGAAAAAAAATGCTACTATTTACAAGAGATATCGTGAGAAACGTTTTTTAAGAACAAAAAGGCATGAACTTTCCAAAAATCAAGAACAGTCTTACCTCGAGAGCACATTCTCGAAAGCACTTAAGATAAGTATCAGTCATACGTTGAGAATACACCAACTCAGTAAAGATTTGATGATGAATGTCCTTTGGAAGCATGTAAAAGTTACTATGATAATGTTGAGAGAACAACTTGCGACAGAAGCAAAATCTGTCTTTAAGAACAATGAAAGGAGAAAAAAAACCATTTTTGATAAACGCATGAATAGAGACTGATAAGCATTCAAACCAGTAATAAGCATTTAATGTTAAAACAAGATTCAGTTGATTTGAAATATAACAATAGCTATTACCATTAAAGAAAACAAAGCATTCAAGTCAGATCTATCTAGCAACAAAAAAGAAAACGCAGTTGAACAAGAAGAAGAAGACCGACAATTTGTTCTTAACGGTTGGAAAATCGCAAGCACTAAATATGGTATTTAGCTGCGTAAGAGCTGTCCTCCTTAAGTGACGTGACGTTATGAAGAATGTATGAATCTTGTAGCTCAAAGGTTAAAAAACAAGAAAAGACTCTACTCTCTACTCTGCGTGTATAGGTGCGGGTGCCAGTGTGGGTGAGTGAATGAGAATAAAGCAAACCAAATAGATCTTGGGTGTGAGGGAGCTCCGGTAGCCAGGTCAAGTACGGCTGACAGTGAGGGGTGGTTTCGCTGATTGGTTGGTTGGTTCTGATCCTTCTCTGTACCGAACCCTCTTCGAAACAAAGATTCATAACCCATGACTTGTCTTCCCAATTTTATCTAGCTAACAAAGATTCAAGCTTTACCTGAACTACCCAATAAAGATTCAAGCTTTGAATTTGGGTACAAGTTATTCAGGAACACAAAGGAGTGAAGATTGAGATAGCCACAATATATACCTGTTTGACGATAAACTTGTGGAATTCGCAGGAAAATCAGAGACATGACATTTGGGTCGAACTTGTGAGTTGTTTGGACTAGTCGAGTAGATCAAATGTACCGGTCGACATGTTGTCGGGTTCCAACTTCTTAGATAACACAAAATCAAACTTGTGATTGTTACAAGAAATAAACAAGAGAAAGAAAAGAAATTTAATATTCTCTAGTACTCCAACATGACATCGGACTACATCTCAGATCAAGATTAGGAGAAGGAGAGGAAGCCAGAGGAGAGAGCAAAACCGTAAAAGAGAGCAGAAATTGTCAGTGGAACCTTCAAGAGTGAAATAAACGACAGAGGATGACATCCGTTGATGAAATGGACTGTTGGATTTTATTTGTTCGTCTTCACCCATTCACGCTTAGTATATAGTAGTTAACTATCAGGTGGCATCTACACGATTGCACAGTGAGATGTTCAATCTGATGATGCCCTGGTGAAGTCAAATATGTAAAATAGAATTTGCTTGGTATAATAGTTAAACTATTTTGAATGACAGCAAGATTTTATAAGTTCTATGGGTTCTACCAACTGTTATATCTTCTACTTGTCCTACATCACCTAACATATAGGGAGTAATAAAGTTCAAAGATTGAACTAAGATATTTAATAATCAAATGATTGAGATAGCAAATGACCTTGAGTTGAAAGAAAAAAAATATGTTTGTCCCCTATGTCAAAATCTGATCTAGAATAGGCTAGAATCAATAGGATGAATAGTTAAAACATAAATTACATACTATGACATAATTAAAAAAATAACAATTTACTTGTAACAAAAGCTTCTGGCCAAAGTTCACGCTTTGACCATTATGGTACAACATCTTGAAAAGGAATTCCATTATTCAAACACACCCTATCACAAATGAAGAACCAACAATGAGGAAAGATAAACCACAAAAACTTTATAGGTAGCAATAGTTCAGTGATTTTCAAAGTTGCTTAAATTGAGTAAAAATAAAAATCCAAGCGAATGGATAGTATAAGATTCCAAACATTGGATTTGGTTAAGTACATAATCCCCCTACCAAAGAGGTGTAAATTTATTCACAAAAATTATTTTATTTTCATAAGGGTCAATATCATGTGGGCACTCGGAAGATGGTGAAAATATTAAAGTACCCAATTACAAAGGCTCACTTTGCAAAATTCTCCAAAACAAAATAACTTAAGTTTTTCTTTCACATGCTACACATCAAGAAAGCTATTTTCTGCTCTTCGAATCTGACTAAGTGTAGGCAGTACCCTGAACATCATAAAAGGTAGAAAGCAGATTACTAAACATATTTGGTATGTTTATATTTTTATTCCAAATATTGAATAAGTGAGGTGGGGCTGGAAGAACAAATAGATAACACTAGAGTGGTTAAAAACTTGAAAGCAAATGAGGAAAAACAACTGACAGATTAAATCAATGTCATAATCCTTGTGAGGAAATTGTATAAGCATATACAAGCAGAAAGCACACACCTGAAGCCCTTCATCCAATGAGGCATCTGTAGTTGCGGTTCCACTTTCGACCTTTGAAGTCCTCTTTGTTTTCTAAGAAAACAGTAGCAAAATAAATAAGATATCAAATCCCTCCTACTGGGAACGTACTCACTAAAATATGAAATCAACCACTTTCTCAATATCTTAATTCATCATAGATGATAAATTATCCAATAACCAAGGAAATATAGAAACAAAATGGTATCTCACTACGAAAGTACCTTAGAAAGGTTCTGTATTTGACTATGGACCTACAAATCAAGGAGGACAAGAAGAGCAATTCCAAGAGTAACAAGAAAAATCGATTCCATGCTTAAGAAACCACCGGATTCAACTACTTCTATGGTGTCATTATAAAACACACTCTGGTATGGATGTTGGTCTATCTCATAAATAATGGAGCCCACAAGATCAAAAGTTCTAGGCTGCAGAGAATTGACTAACCATGTAGGCTAAATTGTTTTTCCTTTTCATAATGAAAACTAGAATTGACAGACAATACTCATGAAGGTTGATTAACTGGCACCTCAATCAGTTCCCATACCTGCAAGTACTTGCTGACAACCAAGTAGTAGGGAAAAGTACTTTGAGAATGGCCTAGAACAGTTGCATTGTTTGGATAAAAGATATAAATTCTCTTCAAGATGCATTAATTACTCTCTGATAGAAACTACAGTGTCAGGTTCAAGAAAGTTAAACGCAGAAATCAAATTCAACAAAATAGTCAATAAACTGCATCTTGCAAAAGAGAAAATTAACTATAATCTACTATACAGAATATAACATTACAGTCAACCATATCAATCTTTTAGCATAAGCTTGTTCTCCTAGTTGGTGTTCAGTCCAAAAACCTCATATTATCAGAGTGCTATTAAAATCAATAATCGTGAAATTTATATGCCATACAGATACAAAAAACAATTTTGACAAGTTAAATTATAGGACTTAATATTTCAATCTTGTATAAACACAATGATGGCAAGCCAATCCATAATGAAACATTACAAGGTGGGAAGGAGAACTGTCTACATTTTCCCATAAGGAAATTTAACCATTAATCAACCATCAAACAAAAATAATAGTATATTGGGAAAACAAGAAATATAAAAAAGATCCTAATTTTATGGTTTTATAATCTATGTTATCCTTTAAATGTGTATGGAAAAATGCAATTTGACCACTTTAAATAAATAAAGCTAAGCGATTGATAAAATATATGATACGAGTGAATTTCAGTATGTATGGAAAAGATTTAAACACTAACCAACCTGATTACGATAGTAAGAAATATCTGACCAACAAATCGGTGCCATTGTATAAGTTGTCCACAATTCCATTCTTCTCTTTAGCCTAGGATGCAATTCTTTTAATATTCGAACCTCATCTGTCGATGAGGTGATAAAACGATTCCACATCAAATATGTCTTGGAATTCACTGTCTTATCCAGTTCTGGAACTATAAGAGCGATGTTCAAATGTCTAGCTATAGCCACCATATCACAAATATGTAAAAATGTAAAGTGATTAATCCCCATAAATATGCAGACTGAGAATGTTTCAAAAAAGTACAGTAATCCATTAAGAGGATAAGGAGCCCATGGTAAGTAAATTACCCTACGCAAATAACTCAGCTATTCTCATTTGATTAATACCTCTGTTACATAAAACCATCAGATATCCATTATTCTTATACACCCCTATAGGAAACAAAATAACCAGTAAATTTAAAATTAAATGCAAAAAACCAAACAAAAATAAGTTCACAAACATCACCAAAAGCTATCCACCCATAAACATCCCAATTTGAAGGCATTTACTTCCCACATAACAAAAATTATCAATATAATTAATAACTAATAACAGAACTCCTTTCTTTTATATTTGAATGGGAAAACAAGATAGTCAATGAAACATATTAAACAACCAAATTATTTGTAACTACAACATATGAGCAATTTCCAAAAATACGTTAGCTACTAATAACATTATTAGTACTTAGTAGTTACATCCCTCTGAATATTAACATCAAAACAAGTCTATAGACAGGGTATCCCTTAAAACCTAGTTCACGTGAAAGATGGGTCATGATCAAGCCTCAAGAACATTAACAGATTAGCATAAAATGCAACAACATATAAACAAAGAAAAAGTACAATTAAATCCTCAAACAGAAACCCAAATTTCTTATTCAATATGAGTTAGTGTTGAAGGGCCGCACAGATGAAGAAATGTTCAGCTGGAGTTGTAAGAGTTATTCTAGTCGGCGGGGTGGTGCTGAGAGAGATCAAAATAAGTTCCATTGGCGTAGATGAAAAATGTGAATAAAAAAAATGATTAGTTCCACTTCTTCACCAACCAACAAAAACGCTAACTAAAAAAAGGAAAAAAAATCCAGCTAGCAAGAGAAAAAACTAAGCACCGAACAAATTTCGATACTTGTTCTCTCCCACCCCAAACTCGAAACCCCACGTAACAGATCTTTGATCTTAAAAACCTTGATTTTACAAAAATCTAAAGATCATCTAAAAGAGAAACACGCACCTGCAACAGTTATGGTAAATCGTCACTGACGAGGCCTGGAAAGGACGCTACCCGACTCGCTATGTTGCAGCACCCGGTTTAGCATCACCACCAGTGACGTCGTCGACGGTGCGAGGGCACCGATATGAGCGCTGTCGTCTTCGATCTCCGACCATGCTTCAAATTCAGATCATTTTCTACATTTAATGAGAAAAGATATAAAGATTGGTAAACCCGCTGAAGGCTCCTCCATCCAATCTATAGGATCAACTAACGCAACCTATTCAATAACAAATGAGAGAAACAAAAAAGAAATTTCACGAGGATGAGTAAAAATGTCCTATTCAGCTCTTCTAGAAAATCCTCTAATTTGTAATTTTGTTCCCTCTTTAATCCTACTGGCATAGAAAGTAAGATTCAAAGCTTTGTTTGAAGACAAGCACTGCTCCGTTTTTATCAACGGATTGCAAACTAAATCATTCATATTCTCTATTGAAGTTTGCCAACTAACTACTGAAATCCTATCACAAAAAAGAAAACTATATTCAAACCTCACATGATTGCCAAATACATGCAAATTCTTTTAAATCAAAACCAAAATACTTCCACTTTGAATACTGCCAGTACTTAAGATAAATGAAATAGATATATATGGAGAAAAGAAAATTGAATTAGTTGCATTATTCATATAATGACTGCAGTTCCGGTTATAAGTGTCAAGTGATGTTAAGTAAATTAAGAGATGGACAAACTTGTTATACTTAGACATCAGTAAGCTCTAGTTAGAATATGCTCATAACAGAGAGCCCCTAAAACCATAGATAACTTCCCAAATTTTGCTCCCCCTCAAAATTTCTTTGATTCCACTACTAAACAGAAAAAAATGGTAGTAGATGTTTCCATAAAATGGAGGACATGTTCTTAAACAACAAAATGCAAATTGATATTTATAATAAGTATGGCTAGCAACACAGGCAACAAATTTATTATGACTGCAAACATTCACTATTCAACCACCTGGAAGACAATCAGCAGGTAATCCAACTGTGGAGTTGGATGGAGGCATTACTTCACTTGTATTACCGGTAGGGAGCACCACAGGTGGAGAAGGCACACTAGAACTTGGCAGCCTCTTGGATAGTTCACAACAATTAGTTTTCCAGAATCCAATTTTGTTATTCTCTTTATCATATGTCACAAGTGTATTACGGATAATAATTCCTGTTCAAGTAATAAAATAGTAAAACAAAATAGTTTTTTACTTCAAGATAAAGTATAAAGGGCCATAAGCAAGCATGCATCTGGTATAAATAGCATATGCAGTTGATAAAAAATGAGAGAGAGAAATCATGATAAATGCAGGAAGATACCTCCTAAAAGAGTTGTTGGATCGTTTCCATTCTGGAAGATTCCCAAGCAATATGCACCACTTGCCCTTGTATGCTATAGAAAATGGAACAAGATGAAATGGGAAAAGAAAAGAGGAAGTGAATAGGAAGAGATGGACATGAAAACAGACAAGGGAGATCCAAAGGGTAAATATAAACAAATTAATTGAAGTTGTTGCAGATGAAAAGAAGGAGATGCTCCAAATAATGAATCATGACTAGGCAATTACCCGAAATAGATAGTTCTCTGGAGATAGAGTTAATTTCTGACCATTACCAAAAACTATGTCCACATGGGGGAAAACTTTTGATAGCTCAGAAACTTCCCTACATCACATTTTGGGTGACAAAGAAAAACAAGTTGTTAATATTTGAAGAGACAAAGGACAACAGAAGAAGCAAAGTAGGAGGAAGAAGAAGAAGAAAACTGAAGCAGTTCCAGAAGTCGATGATTGTGAAGCTTAATAATAATTGGTAATAATAATGTATTTTCTCGCGACAGGAATGAGGTGGATCAACTCCACAGGTGTCTAACAAGGTGGCTATCGGTTTCAGTGAAACCCTGATCGCCACCGTCTCTCAGAGAGAAGTCACTCACCAGCCCTCGTCAAGCCCAACCATGTGCTTTGTTTCCTTTTATCGTGCCTTGTCTCATCATCTTCTAGATTCCCTTATTACCCCTCCCATGCTTTGCTGCAAGGGCATTGTGCAGTGTAAAGAAGCCGAGGATGGAGGAGGAGAAGAAGCCAGAGGAGAGAGCAAAACCTTAGAAGATTGTAGAAACTATCTCTCTAGTGGAACGTTCGAGAGTAAAGTAAAACGAAAAAGACGATAACCGTTCGATCCATTGGATGGCTAGATTTAAATTCTTCGTCATCACCCATCTTCACCCTTAGTATCTAGTAGTTAACTAGCAGGTTGTCACTGCGTAATTGCACAGTGAGACCTTAAAAGCGATAATGCCCTGTTGAATTAAAATTTGCTGAATAGAATTTAGTTGGATAATATTAATAAGTTGTTTGTATATATTTGTAGTATATCGGACATATGCAAAAATATTATCTTAAATATGGAGAAATTTATAGATAAAATTATAGTAAATCATGCATTCATAATAAGTTGTAGAAAATTTACTAATAGAAACTAAATTGATGTGCATTTGAAATAGCATAGTGTTTATCAATTTTTTAAAAAGATTCCATGCTTATGGTGCGTTAGATATTATGGAAAAAGTTCATAATAATTTAGCTTTTTTCTTGCGATCATCAACAAGAACATCTGACGTCAGCGTCAGTTCTGATTCAGTTTCTTCGAATCTTTTGTTTAGACATTCTTTAACTCTTAAAGAAGATGCAGGAATATCTTCCGAAAATTTTAAAAAACATAAATTTATTTTAGTGATATAGTCTTAAGGTAAAGATCACCTTGTTTATAAGAATGTTGAACGAATAAAACAGTGAATTAGTAAGCTTAAAATTGTTTCAAAATGGTAAAAATAAATAATAATATGCATGAATTAAAAAACGAACCAGTTTACGTCAAGGAGTAACATTACTCTTCTTTGCAGCATAAGCTTCTCAGCGTCGTTGTAGAAGGGCTTGTTTCTCATTTTCTGGCATTTCGGCATACTTTTTACGCCTTTTGGCATTCCTAGCCATCTCTGGAACTAAATAAATGTGGAATGAAGGCCGAAACAACTAACAACTATGCACGTTTAAAAGATCTTGTAGAAAATAAAGAAAAATAAAACGATAAATTAATATAATAAGATAAGATTATTAACATGTAATTATTGTTCTTCAATATATAATTTAGGTTTAACTAATTTTATATTATATTGCTAAAAGTTAATATATAACGTAAATATACATAAATTAGTTACTGGTATGTATATAAATTCTCAATTCAAAAGAAATTAATAATTTTGAAACAAAAACATCATATACACAATACTTTTGATAAGTTCATAATACTTTTTATGACATTTTAATTGTCATAAAAATAATTTTCAATTTCAAAAAATAATTTTATATATTTGGTACTTAGTCATTGTATACTGTGATATTGCGATTGAAATAGTTAATGATAATTTAGATTTAAATAATTTCATACTATGTCGGTAAATTTTAATATATAATGTAAATTTACAGAGATTAGTCATTTGAATGAATTTAATTTTTCTATTCAAAAGAAATAAATAATTTTAAAACAAAAATGTCATATATAAACAAAAATATCATATATACAACACTTTATATGACATTTTAATCGTAATGACAATCATTTTGAATTTTCACTTTGTAAATAAAAAATTAAAACTTTTCATTTTTTATAAGCGAATATTAATTTCTGAACTTTTGTATGACATTTTAATTGTTGTAGAAAACCT
This sequence comes from Erythroxylum domingense, assembly GCA_025594535.1. Taxonomy (NCBI): domain Eukaryota; kingdom Viridiplantae; phylum Streptophyta; class Magnoliopsida; order Malpighiales; family Erythroxylaceae; genus Erythroxylum; species Erythroxylum domingense. The sequence goes on along the minus strand of JANQBM010018488.1, from coordinate 192 downwards.
ACATGCATAGTTATTTCTTGTATATTTAAAAGACATTAAATGTTAACTTAATTCTAAAAATAGATTAAATTTTAATGTTATAATAGTAGGTTTGATAGTGTATCATGCATTAGTATAAATTTAAAAAACATTTGATATGAAAACTTTTTAAGATTCTTCAAAATAAATATATGTATATATAATATTGTCTAT
>JANQBM010018453.1:0-11789 GCA_025594535.1 Erythroxylum domingense | reverse complement strand
TAAGATTAGTAGGATTTATTAAATAACACACTATTTTTGTTAATTTTATTAATATGAACCTAACCTTTTGATGCAAAAGACAAACATTTTTCATGAATACCCCTGGTTACTTAACTAGGCCATTTTTTTGTTAAACAGCTTGATTGGAATGTCATTATAATCTTTTGATGTGAAGGCAAACATTTGTGATGAATGTCTCCCGATTACTTAGCTACATCACATTCTGAACTAGCTAATAACTTTATTCATAACCCGATTTGTTTCAAAAAGAGCTAGCAGAATAGTTATTTATTTAAGATTTACACAATACTTTTTTTATGTTTTCTTGCCTACCTTATTTCTTAAGCTAATCATTCTTATAAAAAGATACTAACGATCCTATTTATTTGGTCTAAAATTATAAATGAATGTGGTAAATTCCTAGAGGGAATTAACTAACATCGTATCCTAATTAACATGCATATTTTACTGAAGCAACTTAGAAAACTAATTTCTTGAGCTAATAAAGTTTAGCAACCTAAAAGACTATGTTCAAAGCTAAATCGATTCCGTTAAGTCCTAGCCAGTGACATATTCACACACATCACTTCATGCTATCCTAAACAAAACTAACATACATCGTGAAAAATTCACATTCCAATAAAAACATATAATGTACAGAACCCTTCCTATACTTGGACAACACATTGTCCTCAATGTGAGAAGAACAAACAACCAATACATAAGATGGGAATAAAAATTAACGAAATATGAGAAATATGAGAACAATTGAAAATACAATAAAACTAAAAGACAAGGGTTAGAGTATAGAATCGTCATGGTGATTGAGGTGGTGATGGTGATGGTGTTGGAGGTGGAATCTCAACTTGAAACTAAGATCGTTTTCTTATCTTATAATTGATTAACAGAGAGTAAGGGAATTAGTAAGTCAACCTAGTCCAACTCATTAAGACTTATTTATGAAATTTAAAATAAATCTAACTGCACAACAAAATCTAACTACAAAACGTGCTAAATTATGGTCATTAGCTTAACCTTGCATCCTTAGAAGCATTTTCAATTTTTTTGAAAGGAAAGAGATAACTTCTTTTTCCTTCGGAATAACTACACCAAGATACGACTTGTAGTGATGCCCATTCACCTTAAAGGTATCCTTGTTTGCATTTTCGAATTCGGGAGCTCTATGATCAAAAACTTAGGTGACTGTAAAAGGTCCACTCCATTACAATTTTAGCATTCCTAAAAACAGTCTCAACCTCAAATTGTATAGCAAAACTACATCTACTACCTTGAATTCCTTCTTCTTAAGATGAGAGTCATGCCATCTCTTTACCTTCTCCTTGTAAAGTTTAGCATTTTTATACGCATTGGAACAAAAATCTTCGAGTTCATTTAATTGCAAAAATCATTTTTCACCCACTTTCTTCCAATCAAAGTTTAAAGCTCTCATCGCCTAATATGCTTGATGCTCTAGCTCCACAGGCAAATGATAAGCCTTACCATATACAAGCCTGAAATGAGTCGTTCCTATAAGTGTTTTGAGCACAGTCCTATAAGCCCATAAAGCATCATCTAGCTTTAATGCTCAATCCTTCTTAGAGCTATTCACTGTCAATTCTATAATTTGTTTAAGCTCCGAATTAATAACTTCCACTTGTTCACTCGTTTGCAGGTGATAAAGAGTAGTAACTCGATGGTGGACTTGGTATCTTTTTAAGAGGGCATCAAAAGATCTGATGTAGAAATATGCTCCTCCATCACTTATTTTATTTCTTAGCACTCTATGTCGGTTAAATAACCTTTTGATAAACTTCTGGACAACTTTCTCATCATTAGTTAGAGATCTCATGGCTTCAGCTCAGCAAGATACATAATCCACCCCCACTAGAATGTACTTGTTCCCTATGAAGAATGGAAAAAGGCCCCATAAAGTCAATGTTCTATACATCAAAGACTTCTACTTCCAAAATGTTAGATAAAGGCATCTCATCTTTTTTAAAGATGATGCCTACTCGTTGATAGGGACCAGACTATGTCATGAAAGCTTGAGTATTCTTAAACAAATATGGCCAATAAAATCCACACTCGAGTACTCGAGCTATTGTTTATTTGCTCTGTAGTAGCCAGCGTATTGAGCTTCGTGACACTTTGTTGATATATCTAACATTTCTTTATTTGGAACACATCATCTTACTAAACCATCAACACATGTTCGATACAAGATTGGTTCATCCCATAGATATGGGGTGCATTCATACAAGAATCGTTTCCGCTTTTGATATAATAGGTTAGACGGAAGTTTACCACCGGCAACATAATTTACGATATCAGTGAATCATGGTATCACCAAGTTGTTAGGTAACATTAGGGTTTCATCAGGGAAGTTCTCATTAATATCATCACTTTGCTCATATTCCCCTCCTTCTAGACATGATAAATGGTTTACAATCACATTCTCCACTCCTTTCTTATCTCGTATTTCTATATCAAACTCTTATAACACCCTAGGTAACACTCACGAATAAGTCTCTGTTTTGTGTCCTTCATAGAAAAAATATATTTTAAAGCTGTGTACTCGGTGAATACGATCACTTTATACCCCAAGAGGTATGACCAAAACTTGTCACAAGCATGCACCACTGCAAGTAATTCCTTTTGTGTGGTGGTGTAATTAAATTAAGGTTCCACAAGGGTCTTGCTTACATAGTATATTGCATATAACCTTTTGTCTCGTCTTTAACCTCATAAGCAACCTATAGCCTAGTCCTTTGCATCACACATGACCTCAAATGGGAGCGTCCAATCAGGTGGCATTAAGATTGGGGCTGATCTTAATGCCTCCTTTAATTGATTAAATATGGATAAACAATTTTCATCAAAAAGGAAAGGCACATCCTTGACTAAAAAATTTGCCAAGGGTCTTGCAATTTGCGAGAAATCTCTAATAAAACGACGATAAAATCTAGTGTGGTGTAGGAATCCTTGCACACTCTTGACATTGAATGGAGGTGGGGGTTTCTCTGTAACTTCCGTTTTCACTCTTTCCACTTTACATCCTTGGTGCGAAATCTTATGCCCGGGCACTGTCCCCTCTTACACTATAAAGTGGTACTTCTCCCAATTTAGCATTAAATGTGATTCTTCATATCTTTGGAGTACCTTGTCGAAGTTGGTTAGACACATCTCGAAAGAGTCTCCAAAAACTGAAAAAGCATCCATAAAAAATTCTATTATATCCTCAATCATATCTATGAAGACAGACACCATACATCTTTGAAATATAGCTGGGGCATTGTATAATCTGAAAGGCATTTTTCTATACGTGAAGGTACCATAAGGACATATGAATGTGGTCTTTTCTTGATCCTTGGGATAGATAAATATCTTATTGTATCCTGAGCAACCATCTAAGAAGAAGTAGAATGAATGACCAGTCACTCTTTCTATCATTTAATATATGACTAGGAGAAGGAAATGGTCAATTTTAGTCACCTAGTTAAGTTTATGATAGTTTATACATACTCTCCATCCTGTGACTGTTCTTGTTGAGATTAGTTCTTCGCTTTCACTCTCTATTACCGTTATTCCACCCTTCTTTAGTACACACTGTACCGGGCTTACCTATTCATTATCGGATATGAGATCAATTATCCCTACATCTAAGAGTTTTACTACTTCTTTCTTAACCATTTCTTTTATCTGAGGGTTCAACCTACGTTGATGTTCCCTCGCTGCTCTACATCCTTCTTTAAGATTTATTCAGTGCATACAAACATTTAGGCTTATACATCGAATATCGAATATTTTCCATCCTTTGGCTTTCATCCGCTTCCTAACAATAGCTACCAATCTTCTCTTTTATTTCCCATCCAGTTTGTCCTTCACATAAGAAAGTATGTCTAAGATGGGTAGGCAAAGGTTTAAGCCCTAAAGTGGGTGGTTTCTCTATGGAGGCGGTATATGTGTTTCAGTTTGGACTAATATGTCTTGATGAGTTTGAACATCCAACTCCTCTATCCCATCAGCTCCTTCAGACTCATCCTTGTTCTCCTTTTTTGCTGCATTGTCTGTCTCCACTTTTATTGATTTCACTTCTGCAACTCAACTCTCTATTTGTTCTTGCATACGTTTATCCATAATGTCAATTTTCATACATGTGATGCTTTCCTTTGGATTCTTTAAAGAATTGTTCTTGTTAAATTCCACTTGATCTTCACTAATTTGAAATTTCAGTTTTCCTTGATGAACATCTATTAATGTTTTTCCTGTGTTAATGAAAATTAGCCCAAGAATCAGTAGACAGTTCTTATCCTCCTCAAAATCAAGAACTACAAAGTCCACAGGAATAATAAACTTGTCAACTTCCATTAAAACATCTTCCACCACTCCAAATGGTCTTTTAATATATTGATCAGCCAACTGGATTAGCATTAATGTTGGCTTAACCTCGTTGAGCCCTAATTTTTGGAAGATCGATAAGGGCATAAGATTGATACTTTCCCCTAAATCGCAAAGACACTTTGAGAATTCAAATTCACCAACTACACAGGGTATTGTGCAACTCCCTATATCTTTCAACTTGGATGACATCTGGTTGGTTATTATTGAACTGCAAGTGTTGGTTAAAGCTACCATTTGGTTATCTTCCCAAGTACGATTTTTTGATAATATGTCCTTCAAAAACTTATAGCATATTTGGGCATGTGTTCTAAATCCTCATCGAATGAAAGATTTATTTGCAACGTCTTTAATTTCTTCATGAATTTTGCAAATTGTGCATCCAGTTTAGTCTTTTGCAGTCATTGAGGGTATGGAACTTTTGGTGGATATGGATGAGGAGCAAAATAGGGAGGGTATTCGCTCATGTCCACATCTTTCTCTTTTTCTTGATCTTTCTCAACAGGAGTAAGGTTTGTAACTTTTGCCTTTGTGGGTTGTTCTAGTTCCTTCCCACTTTGAAGTGTAATAGCTTTTAGTTGCTCCCTCAATGTTGTGGCGAAACTATTTGGGAGACTTCTTGCACTTCGTGCAGATAAAACATTTGACAATTTGCTTAATTGAACCTCTAAATTGTGGATAGATGAGGTATGATTTTTTGGTACTTGTTTAAATCTACCTTTTAAACTTTTTTAAGCATCATTTAAGGTTCTAATCTTCTCCAAGGTTTTATCCAATTTAGCTTCTGTGGAATTTGGTTTCTCCTATTGGAACTCAGGAGGTCCTTGATGTTGGAATTGCCCTCCAATATTATTTATCCATGAAAAGTTTGGGTGATTCTTCCACCCAGGATTCTATGTTTTTGCATAGAGATTATTCCTCCACCTTGTCCAAACTATGCTCCCACATACTTATATTGCTCTGTTTCATTACTTTGCATCAGGAAGCAGTCAATGGTATCAGGATTATCCTAGACACATAGCTCGCATCTTTGTTGAATAGCCTTAACAGGGATTGAAGAGGAAGATTTCATGTTGTTTAGCAGTCATATTAAGCTATCAATTTTTTTTTGCATCTCTGTCATTTGGTCAATAGCTATAGCTCCCTTTTATTCTCAGATGTTTATGTGTTGTCTACTTGGGTCATTCATCCACAGACAACTGTTATTGGCTATTTCTTCCAACAACTCCTCTGCTTCGTCAACAGTCTTTCACATAAGCAATCTGCCTGATGCTGTTCTATGGTACCCCTCGTGGGTGGATTGACTCCATCGTAGAAGGTTTGCAAAAGAAATTCCTTTGGTAAGTTGTGGTATGAACATCTCCTTTGCAAATCCTTATATCTCTCCTATGCCTCGTAAAATGATTCCCCATCACTTTGTTGGAAGTTCATGATTTCTTTTATCATCTTTGTAGTTTTAGTGAAGGGAAAATACTTATCCAGGAATGCACATACCAATTGCTCCCACGTTGTAACATTTGAGGGATTGAGAGAGTGGTAGGCTCTATATTTTAGCCTAAAGAGGAAAAACCTCATCCTAACAGTGTCTTTTGACATCCTATGATATTGAAAGATATCACATATTTCGAGGGAGTTCACTATATGTGCATTCGACCCGTCGTTAGTTAGTCCATATAATTACACATTTGTTTGCAACGTGTTTAATAAGGCTGGCTTTATATCAAATGAAGGTGCTTGAGCAGGTGGTCTAGCAATACCTTTATTGGTTGCATTAAATCCCAATCTCATGAAATCCATGAGCGTCTGCAGTTGGTTCCCTTAGTTTCCTCCTTGTTAAAACTCCTGATGAAATTCTTCAGCCATTAGTTCTTCAATTTCTTATTCTTGGCATTTGGCTCTTTAAATGGTTTGTTCTAAGTGAGTGATGTCGAGTGCTAGGGTTTTCGACTTGAACGTCGAGTGACTCTTGTGTTTATGCAAATGTGCGGACACAACAGTGATGAGAATGCCTTAGACAACAAAAACTAAACTAATCCTACTACTCCTTAGCAAAGGCATCAAAAACTTGATGAAACAAGTTTTAATCTATTTAAAACCCTCAACATACTACAAGCACATAGGTCATGGGTGTAGTATGTGAGGTGTCGATCCCTCAAGAAGTTTCCAAACTAATCTAATTCTAAGTTATCTAAGGCCTAAGGAATTATTAAAATGAAAATAAAAATTGTACAAAAAAGTAAACACGTGAACATGGATGACAGAAAGTTAATTTGTAAAATTAATACAAAAGAAATCGAATATTGAGCACCATCAAATTCACTATAGGAAATCATACAAAAAGAATTTCCAAATTATAAGAACGGTTTTATCTTATCATCAAAGCTAACCTAATCACTTTTGTATTGATGTGGTATGGGTTCTAAACTGTCGAAGGGTGGATTACTCTCTCTCGAGCTATAATCACTAAGCCCTAATTAAGTTGAGATACCAAAAATGTCATCTCTCGATTAACAATCAGCCCATAACTTAATCAATTCTTAAGCCTTATAAAAAAATAACCGAGTCTTATACGAGATCTCTCTCTGTATAATTATTGATTTGATTATTTTTGTAGTCTATTGAATCATTTAACTCTCATTCCCCAACCCAATCACTTTGCATTTGGTAGACTCTCTTGATTTATTACTGAAGCATGAAATTACAACATATAGTCACAACACCTAAATGAATTAACACAAAAACTGCTAGATTAATATTGAATCAAGTTTAAATCCCTAAAGAAAAGTTAAAACATCATCATCAATCCCAAATCCATCAACATAATCATATCCATTTGACATATTTAAAGAAGAAAATAATAAAAAGGAAAATAAAATTTCATTTGGACGAGATCAAGATGGCTTAGGAAAGCAGTAGCAGAAGAAACCCACTCCTCTCTCCTCATCTTCCTCTTCTCTCTCTTCTTCTTCTCTCTCTTCTTCTTCTTTCTTCTTGGAGTTTTCCTAAAGTGACAAAAGTTGGAGCTCCCTCTAAGATCTTTCTCTTCCTTTATATAGTTTTTTCTATTTAGGTAAATCGTAAGGTTTTCTCAAGCCCAAAATTCCCTCAGTAAGTCACATTTTAGAGGTTGTCCACACTATCACGCAGGCCACGATCGTGGCCTATAATTCCACAATCAGGGAACTTCATTCAGTTCTCTTTCATGATCGTGGTAGACTAGTCCATAATCATGGCTCCCCCTAACTGCTTCCATAGCATTCAATTTAACAACTAAAAACATACTAAAATACCCACTAAAGCATTACAAAAACTACCACTATCAATGATGACATTTTCCTATAACTTTTGGGCTTTTGGTAGGCCGAGTTTGGACAGTCAACACCAAAGTTTGGTCAAATCAAGCTAAGCCTGTTGACATTGGATTGGATCAGATCAGGTCAAGTCGGGTTGGGTCGAGTTTTATTACCATCTATAATTATAAATTTACTAATAATAGAATTTAATTGTACAACTGTTAAAATTGATCTAATTATCTATTCTTTAATTGTTTGGATGATTTCAAATATCAACAATAAATATTAATCAATCATACATTCTAAAAATATAAATAAAAACAACAATAACATCCCAAAAGGAATCCCATTGAGATGTAAGGTCTAAAGAAGTCCAGAAATATGCAACCTTACCCATAACTAGTTAAAAGGTTATTTTCATTAGACTTAAATGAAAAAATATAATTTTAGAAATTAAATAATTGTAATCCCAAAAAAAATAAAGTTAGGCCTTAAGGAGTAATATACTAGGATTTGGCTAGGTTATATAGCCCTTAGTAATCAATGCAGATTAAAAAAGTTTGAGATAAATACAGAATGTTAAGTCTATGTACTGTTATTCCTACCATTGCACCATAACTAAATTAATATCTTTGTTTTACCACCTCAGGGATTGTTGAAGATCCTTTACTAATAGCCCTTTAAATTAAAGCAATGTATAGAAAAGAGATAGAACTACCGATTGCAACCATTCATTAATCTGCCCTATAAGTGTGAGATCTCTAGTTTAGGTTCCAAACCCTTATATTATGATCCCTTAGTCCCACACAGATCTTGTTTGCTAGTACAAGCTCCCTTATCCTATGTATAACTTTTTCAACTAGAATGTACTTTCCCATCTTTAAGTTTTTGTTAATTTTGTTGTTCCTTTCTCCCCGTATTGTATAGGTATAAAAGGTAAAAGTTGTTTTAAATATAATGGAGCCTTTACCTAACTTCCTAACACAATTTTTAACCTATCCGATGATTGACAACCATTTATTCACATTGTAGAATAGATTTAGTTTTTGTTAGATTCTTGACCAAATATTTTAAGAATAAAAATATTGAAAGAATAGGTGAGGGATTGTTTTTGTAAAAAGTTAATAGAGGATGTAGAGTTGGTTTAGGATCCCTCCACATTTATCTTTTGTCTATAGACTAAGTTTTTACAACTAGTCAGCAAGTAGCTAAAGCTTTAGACACAATAGTTTTGGACTTAATCAAGTTTAACCAACTGACTTTAGAATTATAAGATCTAAGGGTTTCCAATAATGACTTACATTTAAAGTTTCGGATTTGTCCAGAAGCCAAATAAAGCAATTAAAGATGGAAGGGTTTGCATTTTAGCTTGGTAAATTTGCAACAATTAGAGTCATACCTCTATAGTTACAGTACCAAGAGTGTTCTTACACTGTCTCAACTACTTTTGCTCTATGAGGAAATATCATCCCTAAAGCATTCAGATCATTATTCAAATGAAGTGGATTGATATTACGTTAATTGTCAAACCAAAATCAAAAGCCTTGACCATTCCTAATCTTCCTCTTGATTTATACGTATAATGATCTTCTTATTATAAGTATTTCAAAGAGAGGCCAAGGGTGGTGTTCCTTATTTTCCTTTAAATTTTAGAAGTTAGAGTTGGATAAATAATATGCATACATCCACATGACCCATATAATTTCTTTATTGTTGAATAACCTCCAGATCCTCTTGGCTATTAGTATGTGATCCAAAGTTTTGAGAGAGAAGTGAGTTGGTATACTATGATTACCCCTCCAACTAAGTCTCTTTCTTTAAAAGCTTTAAGTAGTTCTGGAACTATTCTTATTCCTGAAGAATCTCTAATCTTGATCTCTCTACCAACTCACTTCTCCTCTCCTACTCTACCTACTCTTTCCTTACAAACACATTTTCCTCCTCTTATCCTCAAGAATATTGGATCTCCTTCTTCTATCCAGAAGCCCTAAAATTAAATCCATGGACATTCCTCTCCATTTCTTATATGAAATTGAACCTAATTCTTGAAATGAAAGATTCGTCAATAGCATCTCCTCTTGTTCACATCTTGCAACCTAAAATAGCCAAATGATAGACAACATTGGTGGGGTTTTTTTCTTAAAGACCTTCATTCCCCTCTATTAAAAATACGCTGAAGCACTTTGGAATAAATATGGATTAGAAAAAGTTTTCATAACTGAAGAAGATTATTTCTTATTTAGATTTAGAGATGTTGCCAAAATGGCTATGGTTATGGAAGCCAGACCATAGAATTAGAGAGGGAAGTCTTTCTTAAAAAGGAAATAGAGTCTAAGTACTAGTCATGACATAAATTCTCAAAATACAATACCTCTATAGACATGTTTTCATAATATTCCATTAGATTATTAGACAATTATAGGCATGAGCTACTTAGTAAGTACAATTGGGAAGCCTTTAAGGTTGGATGTACAAGCAGTAGTAGCAATGAAGACGGTAAGATTTGCAAAAGTTTGTATAAAAGTAGATAGAAATACAAAACTTCCTAATACTATATCTATTCAAAGATTGGAAGACGAAGGAGAAATCAAAACAATATAAATTTATGTCACTTACCCTTATAAACTTGACCAACCAGCTTTGTAAGAAGTTTGGAAACCTAAAACTATTCCTCTTAAAACAACAAAACCCTCACTAGAGCCTGACATCCCTTAATCCATAGATTCACCTTTCAACCCAAATACACAACCAGCAACTTATAGTTTACCATAAATCACTAAGTCAGATAATCAATCAACACAAAACATCACCAAAAGCAACAAACCAGACATTTCAAAATTTGAAAATCCTTCTCTGCAAATCACTTCCCTTACTAAAACTGAAGCAATCTTAATGATCACTCACACCACTGAACCTTAAATTCCTTATCACATATTGTGGCAGTAAAAATAAGGTAGGCATTCCTATACAAAATTTAAGAAGGAGATCTAGTAGGAAACAAGAAGGAAAGTTTTTATTAAGCCTTTATACATCATAATTACAACTTGGAATATAAGGGCTTAAACTTCCACAAAAAACATCAAGTAATGATAGATTGCATTAAAGAGAAAAAAAACCTTACATAATTGTCTTGATAGAAATTCAGAACGAGGAACCAATTTTGAACAAAGGGTTGTGGTTCCTAAGAGAGAAATGGAGAAAGCTTTCTAATCATACCTCTCATATTCTAGGAAGAATAATTTAGGCATACAAACCAAAACTTATTCAAGTGTTAAGTTCTAAACAATTAGATCAACATTTACATTTGGAGATTAATTCAGTGTTATTCTAGGAAAAGTTGAAAATTACTTTTCTTTATGCTGCAAATTATACTTTTCAAAGAAATAATCGATGAAGGGATATTAAGGAATTAGCTAAAGACATCATTAGTCCATGGGTTGTTTAGGAGATTTCGACTATATACTTTATCCATCTGAATCTAAAGGACTAAGGAACAATACAAGGAAATGGATTCAGAAAATGCTTAAGTAATTTAGGATTGGTTGATGTCCCATTTAATCGTAACATCTTCACTTAGACTAACAAGAAAGAGGGCCTCTACTTCATAACAAAGAAAATGGATAAAGGATTGGTGAATTCAAATTGGATGACAAAATTCCAAAACTCTGTTGCCTAGTTTAACAATCTTGGTTTCTCATACCATTCCCCTTTAGAAATCAATATGGAGCAGTATAATAGGAAGTTAAGAACCCATTTTAGGTTCTTTAATTAACTTTCTAACTGAGCTGGAAGGATATGAAAATATTATCACTCAAGGTATAAATAGATCAGTGGATGGATTTTAATCATTCAAACTGATTACCAGATTAAAATTCATCAAGGAAGGTTTAAAGAGGTTTCAAAAAAAAATTTAAGATGGATCTAATCAAGGAAATGGATCAATCTAAAAGGGAATTGTATGAAATGCAAACCAAGTTATATAAAGATCCTATTAATCAAGAATTAAAAAATAAAGAAAAAACTAAACTATCTTCATACCTAGTCTCCTTAGAAGCTTTCAACTCACTCTTAAGACAAACATCTAGGACAAATTGGTTG
>JANQBM010018435.1:0-11791 GCA_025594535.1 Erythroxylum domingense | reverse complement strand
TAAAGATGAGAGCTAGGTTCATTGTTAATGGAAGTTGGTGAGAAAATCGTGAAGTGAAGAATAGAAGAGATGAAGAATATGAGAGTATATCTTACAAATGAAAGAAAAAAGGAGACATGGTCTTTTATTTAGACAATTCGTGAGAGTTAGAAATATGGAGAGTAAAGTAATGGTGAGTGGTGTCATGACACTTGTCATGACATATGTCATGACACTTGACACGACACATAATCAAATATATATATATATCCTTATCTTAATACTCCATAATATGTAATAACTAGTCCATTTGACTCCCAATTTCTAATCCAATTGTCTCTCAATTCTTAATGAAAATTTTCATTAAATCCCAAAATCATAATAAAGATTTTCACTGCCATTCGGCTCTTCATTCTACAGCTATTTGTCAATTTTCTTGCCACTTGGCATTTTTTTCTAATCCAAAATTTCTGAAAAAATGTCCCCAAAATTTCCAGAAAAATTTTTAAAATTCACTAAAAATTCTCAAACCTCAAGAGCCCTCTCCAACTAAATTTTCAAGTACACAAATCACATTTTTTATAGGAATCATATTTATTAACAAATATACCGGGAAATGTCATGAATGCATGTACAGTCAATTTCATGTGCAAAATGTACTATTCACTTATATGCGGATGCTAGATTATGCATGAACATGTAAAGGCATTTCTAAATGCCCATGGACCACTCAAAATTACTATTATACCCTTCCCATCAATGATGGTATGTTATATGTTTCAAGTTTACCTTTTTCCTAATAGGATGGTGGAGATAATGAGCAATATAAGTTTATTCAATTTCAAGTTGTTTATGGATTTGCTTCAACTTGACAATGATGTGCATGAGAAATTCATACAATAATGAAAAATTAATTATTAGAGTGTTTAAGTTTAGTATGTTATTATAACAAGAAATAGTTATCATTAATTTGTTAAGTTTATATTAACAATGACCTTTATAACAAAAAGTTGATGATCAAATGACAACAAAATTTCTTGTCATAAAAATTACAAATAGAAGTGACCGTAGTGATAGTTTTGTTTTTATAACAATATTAATAGACATTAACTAAATGATTTTTTATTGACAAAATTAATACTAGTGCATGTTTGTTTATGCTTAATATCTTTAACTAGACTTATGTTCAAATATATATTTATACATTCTAATATTTTCTTATCATTATTCGTTTGTTATTAGCTTACAATGCTAGTATTAAAAAAAAGATAGAGTTAAAACTAGAGGTTGTGAATTGCAACGAATGAATGTTGTAATGAATTGTAAGTTATCAATACATATTGATACTCATCAAGGCCATCTTTTAGACAAGGTCTAATCTACGAAATTGTCAAGTGAGTTGGGGATTATTGTGAGAACATAATTACCTTATTTGAAACATGTTAAGGACTTGAAGCAAGATAACTTACTTGAAAATAATTTCGATAAAGTTACCTTAAATATACAAAATCTTTAACTTTGTGCAATATTGTATCATTGATTACATTTTCACTTTTTTCATAGATGAAATTGAATATTGTGGATATTAAGAATCTAAATGCTTCAAGCTATGTCATTCATTTTTAAAATAAAAGACCATGGATCACTATTTCAAGTTGCATAAATATTATAAATCTTTTTCCTCTGATGCAAAGACATGAAGCCATGTTCCTAAATGATGTTTGAAGAAAATTGTTACAGTTTGTGTGATTATTGGGTTGACCCAAAAGTTCTGGTTTGTTTTCTTGGTCTTCAAGTTTACTTGTACTAATCTTATTATATGACTTAATGAGTAAGTTATCTTTTTGATTGATTTAGGAAAATTGAGAGATGGCAAGGGTAGATCAAAATTGAAAACATCTTATAATCAAGGGTCAAAGTCATTTACAGTTGTCCAAAATGAATATGTAAGTTCTATTTTTGGAATCTATACTTAAAATCAATAAACATTACATTATTTCTTCTACCTTGTTTTTTGTTTCATAAAATAGAGTGAGAAGGAACTATATAAAAAATAGTGTGATATGATCTCACTATATAAAGTCACTTACTATAAGGAAGGTAAATGATGGGTTTCAAGAGAAGCAAAAAAACAACTATATAGTTTGTTTAATATTTATGTTCATTTATTGATAGAGTAGTAAGTGCTAATATATACATTGAATATTGTTGTTCTTTTAATTTTAGAATAAGATGTAAGAATTATTAGAGAAGTCTATGTCTGAGGGGAATGAGGTTAGTACATAAAACGTTTGTGATATAGTACTTGATACTTATTTTGTCTATTTGAAAGGCCTTGACTATAGCCCTAAGCAAAGTGTTTCAACCTCATCATATAAAACAATCATTAGACAGCTTCAAGTGAAAAGCAACAAGCTTATGGATGCTTACAAGTTAAAGTAATCAAAGGACAAAAAACTCAAGCAAAATTAGTAAAACATGATATATTAAGGAAAAGATTACTCGGATTATGATAGAAATTAAAAGGAAAGTGAAGGGTATTAATTCCATCTCCTATACATTTTTTATCACTTCTTATATGTACTATAATTTAATTTTAATACTTTTTCTCAAATTACAAAATAGATGAAGATGCAGCTATTGACTGATTATGTTGTGAACGATAAAATTATGTGGTGTTTGCTTTAATCAAAACTAAATACTTACTGCACCAATACTCTCACAATATTTTCGGTTGATTTTAACAAAACTTTTTGAATAATTACAGGTTTATAGACATGGACAACACTAGGTCATCGTTCGGGTTATGCTCAAATATTTTTGTAATTTGAGCATTTTTTTAGTATGCCAGACATTAAGTGAACTATTTATTTATTGTTTTGTTTATAAAAATTGCTCAAATTGTCAATAATATCTTCTATATGAATAAATGATGATCCGTTAATGCTATATTTTTTTGTTGGTAAAATTTACTGATATTTATACAATTTTACTATATATTTAATGCTTCATATCTTGAATTAATAATATTCTTCTACGATTTAATTTTATAATAATTACAAATAGTTCACAATAAAAAACATGTTGATATATTATATATAAAACATATTGGTCAACATCATAGGTTAAAAATAAAAAAATAAAATGTCATGACATTATTTAAAATGTAGAAAATAACATTTGGCTACGTTATACAAAATAAAATTGGTTGCTTTATTAAAAAAATGTAGAAAATAACATTTGGCTACGTTATACAAAATATAATAAATAAAATTGGTTGCTTTATAAAAATGTAGTGAAAATCATTTGGCTACGTTATGAAAAATGTGGAAAAAAACTATTGGCTACATTTATTTTCATTGTCAATCATTTCCAACCAGCTTTCATTTTTAGCTATGTTTTTGTAACGTTTTAACTACAATTTTTGTTGTAGCTAATAGCTTTTGTCTACAATTTTTGGAAACATTACCTATAGTTTTCAGCTATGGGGAATTAATGATACTTCATATGACAAAAAGGAAACATCACAAATAACTATAGGCAAGGTTTTTAAAACAATTAGCTACGTTTTTTTTATAGACAATTGACTAATTTACTTTAGTGGCTATTCAAATTTTCTATTTTCTATTTTTGTTTTTCTTTCAGTATAAATTTTATAAATTTGCTGGAGATGGGAAATGACCCACTAAATTTTTTAGCATTTCATTATTTCATGTCAACTACTTAATAAAAATGGTCCTTTCTTTTTCTTCCTAATAAGATATTTCTTTTATCACTTATAAAATCCAAATTGAGCCATTTTAAAAGCAAGACATTATAAGTTAGGAAGGACCTATGCAGTCTATAAATATGACATGCTAAATCAACATTTTTAAAAATAATTATAATAGTGGTAAAGATAGTTGTATAATTTTATAAATAAGTAATTTTAGATTTATTAAATTTATTAAAAAGTCTCAACGTAATTATGCCTAAAAATATCTTCTTTCTTGTCTTCTTATTCCGTTTTATAGTTTAAATAACGATCAAGTAAAAAACTCAAATCTCTCTTAAATCTTTCAACCTTTTGTGTTTTAGGTGGCTATACTACAAAGTTGCTATTGTATGGAACTATCAAGCTAACTTTTGAACTAAGATAGGTCCTAATTGATATTCTGATTATAACAAATCATAATTACTACTAATGTGATTATTATTTTGATAAAAAGTAATATTATAACAAAATGAAGTTACAAACTCAAGAAGGTAGTATACAAAGTTGATAAAGGGAAGTTAAAGTTTGTAACCAATGAAACGCAGATCAAAACAAGAATAAAAGAATATCAAGGTTCATTAAGGCCACTTAGTTAATTAGATGATCCAAAAGTTGCTATTGCATGCACTTTTCAAGTTAGCTGTTAAACTAATATAGGTTCTAATTGATATTTTGATTATAAAAATCATAATTACTACTATTATGATTATTATTTTGATGAAAAGTAATATTATAACAAAATGAAGTGACAAACTCAAGAAGGTAGTATATAAAGTTGGCATAGAGAAGTTAAAGTTTGCAACCCATGAAATGAAGATCAAAGCAAGATTAAAAGAAGATTAAGGTTCATTAAGGTCATTTAGTTAATTTAATGATCTAAAGGCTCACCATGTATAATTATTTCATCTTACTTCATTGCATGAGTCTTTACATTCATCGAATAGCATTGAAATGTATTTTAATATGAAAGCCTTTTAATATTTCAAATAGTCTTTAAGGAACATTTTGGAAGTGTTTTAATCATATTTGGATTAAGAAAGTTCATTTTAAGCATTTGAAGTTGTTAAAATCATGTTTTTGGTGTAATTGGTTGATCACCAATGTAGTTTAAAATTGTTAGATTCTAAGTATTGAGAGTTTATTATAACATCGATTGAAATGATGGTTGATCAATCTAGCATATCGGTCGACCAGTAAAGGGGTTTTAACGACTAATGAATCTAGTGTTAAAAATGATGCGATACTAATTGACAATTATATTATATTGATTGAATAGTGGGTCAAGTATAGCTATTATAACGGCTAGTTCTTTGCTCTAACAGCTATTTGAGATCTCAAAACACCATAAATAAGTTTTTTTTAATTGATTTTAGCATCAAGAAGGTTTTGGGTGTTGTATGCACACATTTCAAATATTTTTTCAATCATTTGAGCACCACTATGTAATATTTGTGTGAGCAAGCCACTTTGGAGTTATCAAGTGAAAATTTGAGATATTTTTTGAGTTGTTACAATTTATTAAGGTTTTTAATATTATATTTAAGGGTGATCTAAGTGGGATTAAGGTTCCTTTTCACCTTGGAAGTAGATTGAAAGAAGGGTTCCTCTTTATAGAGAAAGATTGTACAAAGGTTATTCTTCAACCTAAAAGAAGAATTATAGTAGAAATCCAAAAAGAGACTTGAGAATGGACGTAGGCAAGGGTTATTTTTTGAACCACTATAAATCATTTTACATTCTCTCCTCCCTATCATTTTTAAATTACTATCCAATTGTTTGATTAATTTATATTAACCAATTTCCTATTTATAATGACTATTGTTAATTGAGTACATTGGCTAAAAAAATGATTGAATTTTGTGAACACCCAATTCACCCTTCCTTTTAAGTGCTATTAGGGACTAACAAGTAAAGAAATCCTATAGAAAAGATCAATAATGGCATATTTAGGAGAATCATCATCATCATTCAACCAATAGGGACAAAGAATTAGTAGAACATCTTTCTTTGATGACAATGATTATCTTTATTGGAAAACTAGGATGAGATTCTTTTTAATGGCTGAAAGTGTAGACTAATGGGAAATAGTTTATATTGGTTCCTTTACTCCAATGAAAATTGTAAAGCAAAAAAGGGTACCTACATTAAAGGAAGAGTGGAAACCTCAAGATACAAGATTAGTTCCCTTGAATAGTAGAGCCATACATATCTTTTTTTATGCATTAGGAAAAATTTTATTTAATTGGGTCTCCATGCACGAAACTGCTCACTAAATTTGGCCTACTTTAGAAGTTACATGTAAGGGAACTAATCAAGTAAAGGAGAGAAAAGTAAGCATGCTAACACATCAATATGAATCGTTTCAATTGAAGCATGATGAAAGCATATTTAATATATATAATAGATTTATTTATATTATTATTGCTCTCAAAGGCCTTGGATGGGTCACTTTTAAAGGCGTAGGAAGCTAAAGTGACGACCATACAAAAATCTAAGTATCTAACAACATTGCCATTGAAGGAGTTTGTTGGATCTCTTATTATATATGAAATGAGGCTCCAAAAGATGTACGAATAAACAATGCTTCTAAAGAAAAATAATTTAATGATTAAATCCACAAATGAACAATCAAGTGAAGAGAAGAGAAATTAACTAGTGAAAGCGACGAAGAAGACATTGGTTTAATCACTAAAAAATTCAAGAATGTTTTAGGGAAGAAATTCTCTAATAGCAAGGGCTTTAAGGAAGTTAAATTTGATTTAAAACATAAATCCTCTACTATTAATTGCTTTGAATGTAGAAAACTTGACTATATAAAGTCATAGTGTCCTCGACTACAAAATAATGAGAAGTATGAGGGAAACTATAATAAGGAGAATAAGGATAGGAAAAAACACTTAAAACATCAACGTGGGATGACACAAGTGAATATGAAAGCAAGAATTGGAAAGAAGAGATAGCCTGTATGTCCTTTACTATTATGGAAGATGATAAGGTAACATCCAACCCTAACTTATGAGATAATGACACTAATTTGACTTACGATGAATTAGTTGAAAGTTTAGAAATCTTAAGTAATAAAAGGAAAAATTTATATTCCAAACTCAAGGAAGTTTAAAAAGACTTAGATGTATGTATGAGTGAGAATGAAAAGATGAAAAATGAATTGTATAGCACTAAAGTATGCAAAAAATTTGATTATTAATGACAATTATGAGTTAGATGAATTAAGGCATAAAAGTGAAATATTGAAAAAGGAGGTACATTTCCTTAAGAACTCTTTGTTTAAGTTTACTAAAAGTAGTAAAAATTAGAAAAAATTCTAGGAACTTAAAAGAATCTCCTTAGTGTTCTTTATCTGAAATCTCCTTAAAACCTTTATATACCTAAAGTTATCTTGATTTAATGATTAACCTGAGTTTCTTGGTCTGATAGAAATTTCAAAGTTATAACTATATTAATTATCAATACATACAATCTTTATCCTTAAGTTGACTGATTTGAATCTCTTTCTAACCAAAACTATAAGAATTCATTAACTTGTTTAATGAATTTTGTCGATAGATTTGATTCTATAAAACTCTTATTAATTATGTCATAATCTATTTATAGATATTATTTCTTAATTCCTATATTTAGAATTTGAAACAAAATCAAAATGCTAGCATATTTCAATTCAATATAAGATCTATTCATGAATAATTCGCAAGAAAGCTTCGATCTTTCATTATGTTAAAGAATCAATCCAAATAATAGTTTATATAGATTGTATTATCTAGATTTATCTTAATTTAGTCCATACTAAGGTAAAGAAATATAAAAACAATAAAGAAATAAAACAAGATATAAGAATCCATTATGATTCTTGAAATCTATAAGTTATTTAGTTATATCTTATTAGAATCCCTTCTTATGACTGACCCTAGTCCCCTAGCCCTGTCTATCTTTTTTAAACCTTATAATTTTTGTAAAAATTATTATTAATATAGGACCAATACGAGTATATATTGCATCTGTGTTAGGTTAGTGACTCATTAATTAATCCTTACATTAGGCATCTAATGGTTTATCTTAATAAATGGAGTCTGAAGGCATAAATATAAGTGTTTTTAGGTTGTGTTTGTTTCCATGACAAATTTGTGAAGAAACATAATGAACCAGTAGCCTATACAAGTAACATATAAGTTTATGCTTGACCCGTTTTCCTTCAAAATTATGCCAAGAATTCTCTAAAGACTTCTCTAACTTGCCCAAATTCATTCTTTTTATTGGGAAGCTAAAATAAGTCCTATAAAGAATATAATACACATTAAGTACTAAATCCAATAAAAACATCCAAATGTAAGAAAAAAAACTCTCAAAATCATGCTAAAATATAACCTAATTAGCACCTATTAAATTCTCATATCCTTAGCATTTTCTTACCCTTTAGGAAATCAGTTTCTGCTCTTAACTTAAATAGGTGGAAATTCTAGATATGAAATTAAGAAATCAATTGGATTGATCAAGACTCTCTATTATTCGTTTAAGTATAAATGTTATCAATTTGCTAGGAATTTAGCTACATGCATTATTCATAGATCAATTCAATTAAACTCCACAATCCTTCAAACATTAACTTAATCTATAAAATTCAACTTAATGTATGAATGTATATAAGAAAGATGCTTCAAGTTTTAAACCTTTTCATAACCTTTAGTGAAAGAAAAGAAAAGCATTGACTTTAAATTGACACATAAGAAATTAGAGAGTTGTTTGAAATGTCACCTAACGTTTTAAAGCAAGAGTAAACACCATGTCGTGAATACTTCTGATTACTCAATCAGCTCACAATTTGAAAAGAATACTAGTATCATTTTTTGACTTTAACCTTTTTTACTTACTAGGATACTTAAAATTCTTTTTAAAAAATCACTTCTAACTCTATTGTATATCCAAATTATACAAAAGAATATTATAGTGTAAATCAAGTATCTATTTTCAAAATTAATGAACTAAATTAAAATTAATTTAATCTTCAATGCACTATTTGCCTATAAAATCAATTATAATAATAACCAAATTTTTAATGAATTATATCGATCATTATTCTTTCAAAGTTAAATTGTTTCCTAAAAATATTCCCTACTAAGCTAATTATTGATTGATCTAATCTATATGTACACACAAAATCAAATTAGAAAGTTTTAAATCTAGAGCATTCTAGGTTATCAATCCTATGAGGACTATAACTACTAAGATTATTAATCATAAAAAATAAATTTGAACAAATAAGAATTTATGAAAAGCATCTAAATTTTTATAATAATTAAGGCAAGGTAAATAAATATAAAAATCCAATTATTAAATTTTTACTTACGAGGAATTTCAATTATTAAGAAAAATTACGTATCAAGTTGTAAATAACAACTAACCTAAGGTATTTATGCTCGCTCTAAAGGAATATAGATATATCTAATTAAGAAATTACCACCTCATATGCACAATTAATCTTATACAAACTCATTAGGAAAAGTTAATTTATAAGCTATCACAAAAGGCTAAGGTATCTCCTTTAGATCTAAAATGTTTATTCTCCTAGTACATAGATTATACTTCTTTCAATCCATTATATAATCCCTAAGATTGAATATACGATGCCTAAGTATAAACTCAAGAATTAAAATTAAAAAGAATAAGTTCAACACAAGTAATAACTATTCATATATTAATAATTAAAATATTCAATATAAACTATATCTATAACCTTGACTAAGGATTTAGTTTAAATTAGAAATAAGGAGACCAATAATAAAAAAGAAACAAAATAAAAAAAGGACTCATTCTTACAATTCTTAAGATCTTAATGTTCTTTATTAGAATCCTGATGGAATTTTGAATTTTCTTCCAAAGTTCTTTATTATCTCAAGATGCTATAATTTAACTCTTTTTTTGTCCTCCTTTGACTCCTACCCTCTTTTGTTTTGACGGGAATCAAGCATTTATTTAACCTACCAAGCTTCAAATCAATAGAACTGTAAAAGAAAAGGCTTAGATAGGTTGGTAATAGTTTAAGTGAGGTACCAAAATTGCTAGAGATCTATTAAAGAACATCAGAGGACTATTAACAAGAAGTAGAGAAAAGAAGGCCAAAGAATATCCCAATAGTCTAATGGTAGATACTTATGCAAGGAGTGAAAATGTAATACTTTAAGAGAATGAATTAAAGTACTATGATGTTGATTCAAGTTAAGTAGCTAGCTTTAAAAAGGGTTATTAAAAGTAGCCAACATTGAATACCAAAGTAAACTGGCATTGGTCTTTTGCTGGGTTTAAGGACTAGAAAAATAAAAGTAAATTAGAAATAAAGTTGAACTTGTAATCAACATTGGACCCAAAATTACATCTATATAAAATGATTTAGAGCAAAATTGATTGATTATGGAAGTTAGACCAACATCATGCTTGTGTCTTTGTTACTTTTTAAAATTTGACTTCTATTCAGATTGGGATTGATTTACATGGCAAATTTATTTGTTTCCTAATTACATTACATGATGATGATTATTTTCTTGTAGGATGCTAGCTTTAGGGTTTTATACCTTGAGGCTTTCTTATAATTATAATAGGGGCTAATATTTTTATTCAATCTAATTAACTTAGAGAGGGTTTTCTTTATCCTTATTCTTATAGAAATTCTTATTTTAGGTTCTCTATTAATTTCTTTATCCTTATTCTCATAGAAATTCTTGTTTTAGGTTCTCTATTAACTAACGGTCTTAGGTAGCTCTGTAATGCTTATCAAATCTAGGATCTTGTAACTCCTAATTTCTTTTTCATAAGTATGGCAATTTATATTCTTCTTATGTGTTTTTGTTTTTATTTTTCTTTTTTATTTTTCTTGGATCAAAATTTTCATTATAGAAATTTCCTTAATCCTATCATATTAACATCGAATTTCGCTAGTCCTATTGGTGAGGTTATCAGAATTTTATATTAGAATCATCTTCTATAGTTAGCTTTGTTTCAATATCATTTATTTATGTTTTTAATATTCATATGGCTTGTTTTGCATATTCAATTTCCTTATTTTCATCATTTTTGGTAAAAATAAAATAAAACATATCATTTTTAGATTCTTGTTTCTTATTTATTTAATCTTTCAAGTTAATAAAAATTTATGTTTATTATTTGTTTTATTGTCCTTAAGTTTTAATTCATTATTTTCAAGTTCTTATTCTTCTTTCCTTTTTGATCTAATTGGGTTTTGTAGAGCTTAATTTCTTGTTCTTGAGTCTTCTGTTTTCTTGACCTTTAGCCATGTTTCTTTGTTTTAGATTTTTATCCAATTTGCTTCTTTGGAAGTTATTTGACAAAAGGGGAAGATTGAAATTAGATTTATTAATTTATATTATTTATTTTGTAAAGAATATTTGTTCAAAACTTTATGTTATGAGTATAGTGAACTTTGAGAGAAACATATAAGGAAGTACTTTAGGTACTAACAGTTTCTTATAGGTACATTATATCTAAAACTCAAAACAGAAACTTGTCCAAATATAAAGAAGTAAGTAAGGAGAAAATAATAGGGATAGACTAGGATTTTATCATAAACATAATATAAGTTCAATATGAGCATCCAATTAGACAATTTGGAGAGGTGAGGGATGAGTTGGAAAAATATAAAGCTATTATATCTAGATTACATTGTATTTGACAGGGAAGAGGAGGTGGAAGATGATATGTCTAACTTAGAGGATAGTAGTGAAATTGAATGCATTAAGAGGCTCGAAGATGGGAGAATGTTGATCAATAGGAGGTATTAAGTAAAAATATAGGAAAGAATGATATGAACAAATAGTAAGACAATCTTTTTCATAAAATTTGTTCCATCAAGGATTGAATTTGTAGTATAATCATCTATAGAGGAAGTTATGCAAATGTAGCTAGTATGGAGGTAATGGAGGAGCATGCAAGGATTTTCATTTGTATCTACTTTATATGTTCTAAATCTAGTCCCCCCTTCAAAGTCATTGAAGCTAACTGACGATTGTCCTTCATTACTCCTTGAGGTGCTAC
>JANQBM010018420.1:0-11792 GCA_025594535.1 Erythroxylum domingense | reverse complement strand
AGGAATGAGAAATAATTAATTATTTTTTATTAATAAAAGAAGTCAAATTGTCACCTAAATAAAATGACATCAATTTAAGTTAAAAAATCAAACTGTTTTAGGCCGTTTCTGGATAACTTAAACTTTTCCCATTAACTTTACACCAAATCAAATTGGGTCCATGTCAAATTTTCATCCCTAAACCATATGATTTACTGAGTATCATTTGCATCCTAAGTTCTATCTATAGTTATTATAAAAGGAACTGAGTATCATTTGCATCCTAAGTTCTATCTATAGATCTTATAAAAGGAACTTTATATATTCAAAACATGCCTTTTTATATGGTCTATTGTTTAAATGAATAAGCAAGTTATTTTTCTTGGGAAATGCATTGTACAAAGTGACAACCTTTTAACTTTTTGTAACTTTTCACTAATCTTCACATCTTTAATATGTGTGACTATTTTGACTAAGACAAATAAGGAGCTTTAAACATCAAGAAAGCCATTAGTTCATATATAAACAATTTGCATTGTCAAACAAACTTATAAATACTTTCTCCACCCCTTTATGGAACCTTTTTCTTTTATGCAAAATCCGGCGAAAACTCTTATTAAATCTCTAGCAAAAATAATATAGTCTTTCCTTAAAGTTCATTTACTTTGATTGGTACATTGTCTTGAGTTTTTGTCTTTTTTTTAGGGTTAGCATGTTTCGCTATAATAATCTAAGTTATAATTTTAGAGTCTTTTAGTAAGAATCTGAAGGGGTAAAAAATTGTCAAGGGCCAACATTGTCAAGTTATCATTCCCCATATCAAGGTAGTCATAAAATTTTTGGTTGAGGGTAATGAGGATTGAATTAAATTAGACAATTTCGAATGAGTTAGGGTAGATTTTTTTATTCCTCCTTCTATTAGTATTAGGTGCTCTTTCCATTATAAAGGGCTTGCTCTAACAAGCCTGGTGTGGTTTTTGTATTTTTATGATATATTTAAATATGGGATACGCTCCCATTAAATAGATTATGCCTTTAAATATTAGAGAAAATTTTCTGATATGACAACTCCATTCCTACTTTCAGTGCCTTATATCTTCTTTTTAAGTAGTCTACTGATGTATATAAGACATATATTAATTTTAACACTTTTTCATAATATATTTCTTGTATTTTGGATAATTACTATAGGATTTTTCACTTAATTTGATAAGTATACCTAAATAAAGAAAAGGAGCAAAATTAGAAAAGAATTAGAATAAATTGGAGCAATTTTGGAGGAATAGAAGAAAAACCCTAGAACATGGAACCTACACACTATTGCATTGAGGGAAATATTCAAAAGTAGTTACTTTTTTTTTCTTGTACATAGCCTTATAGACCTCCTTATTAGCCCATAGATGAAGAACAACACCCTACACAGTCTCGTGTAAGTCATGTGCTAATGCGAACAATTTTTGGAGAAATATAAGTGGAACATGGCCTACTACATGAGCCTATTTTTATGACTATGTAGTTCAATAAAAAAACTAGGATTTTAGATTAAGGAAAAGATAGGAAAAAAAAGAAAGAGTTCTTTTAGTGAAGAAACATCAAGAAGTCATTTTTTAAGATGTTCTGCATCACTTTTGATTACACCATTTTTTGAAGATAGAATATGATTTCAATATGAATTCTTAGGAGATCTAAGATTCAAGAACAATGATTTATTTATCTTTTTTATTATTTTTATGTCAATAGCCTTTGTTTTATTGTAAACTAAATTACGACATAGAATTAGGTAGGATGAATCTTGGATGTGATATACTTTGATTGAATTTTTGGTTTAATAAAGTTCTAGTTTTCTTATAATGTATGCATGTTTTTATATTGATTGAATTGAAAGAGAGAAAATGAAAGATTTAGTACTTGATTTATACATCATGATTTGAGAGATGAGATTTATATTTACATGATAATGTGGATAAAAAGGGTCCAATATGAGATATTTTAGAGAAAGCCTAAAAATTTTCCTAGGTTAGGGTAAAACCAATTAAGAACGTTAATAGAAAAAATTAAAGCATTCTTAAGTTATCTAGATTAGAAAGGAATTTTTTTAATTAACCTAGGGATAGCGACTATATCTAAAGAGAGAATATAATCTAAGTTATGAACTCTTACTAGTCTAAGAAACTAGATGCATTCATTAAACTAGAGTTAAATTGAACATAGTAAAATTTTAAGGAAAACTTGTCCTAAATCTAGTTGTTTAATAGATTGATTTATTCTTGATCATTGCTATGTTTTATTATTAAGATTTTTTTAGTTATTTGACTTATTCAATTACCTATAACAATTAGTCTAGCTTGTTAAGTTTTTGAATAGAGGGTAGTTAACTAGCACTCCTCGTGGGATTGGTTCTTATGCACTTTTACTAACTATAGTTATGTTGTGTGCTTGTAGAAATGCCCAACTAAGTCTTTGGTCCCATTATTAGGGAATAGGCATTAATATTGAAAAATTTTCAAACTGAATAGAATAAACCATTCATATTTATTTATCAATTGAATTTTTTATATTCTTTCTTTTTTACAGCTTGCTTCTTATATGCACAATTTCGACAATCCTGAAAATCTTATTATGTTAGATCTTGATATTGAAAGAACCCTGCACATAATAAGAAGACTTTAGAGGAGAATAAAAGCTAAGTAAAGATGGACGTGAATAACACGAGGTCATTAAAGGATTTTTCGCACCAAATGCGTAAGGTATTAGTTCAGGCATTCTGAGACCCATTGTCAAAGCTACTAATTTCAAGCTAAAGCCCACTTTACTTTATATGGTTTATAGAATTAGCTTGAGGTTCATCATTTGAAAACTCTAACCTATTATTTTCTATGTTTCTTTAGTATTTTGATCATATAATGCTTAATGCTGTCTCCCTAAATGCCATCAAGCTTATATTATTCCATTTCTCTTTGATTGATAAAGCTAGAGCATATGACCAATCACCATATAGGTTTAGCTCTCTGATGTATTTTTTGCTAAGTACTTTCTCTATGAAAGATTACACAGATAAGGATTCAGATTCCAAAGGGAATGTTAGTCTTTATATATAGTTTAGGAGAGATATAAGGAGATGTTAAATTCCTATTTATATGATGGATTATATGTTAAGGTCCTATCCATATCATAAATTAGAGAAGTGGTTAATAGTTCAAACCTTCTAAAATTGGATCAACTATAATTTGAAGATGTCAATAGATGTTGCTTTGGTGTAGCTATGATGAACAAGATAATAGATGAAGCACATGGTTTAATAGAGGATACAGTTTATAATCACTATCAATTGTCAAGTAAGGGGGCCGCTCCTAAGAAGATTCCTAGTAAGTATGATAAAAACTTTTTAAATCTTTTGGCTGTTAAATAGAAACTTAAAAGGTTTAATTACATGAATGTTAATTCTATCGGTGCTACTAACATGGTTTATGGTATCTATTAATCCTAAGACACTTAGCTATAAATTTGCAATTGGGAAACCAAATTTGATGTGCCACTTCTATATAATAGGTTAACTTAATTAATAAGCCCAATTAATATAATAAGATATTCTTAAACACTAGTAACCCTAATTGGAGGAATCATCCAAGTACTCCTATATAAATATGTTTAACCTTGCCCTTTAAAACAATAGATAGCCACTTGATTTCTATCCTAAGCTATCTAACCTACTCCTAAAATGTCAAACTTAAGGTCCCTTCTATAGAATTTCCTTACCACCTAAGAGAATTAAGAGTTCAAGTAAGAGATCAAGAAGCTCAAGTCTAAAGTGAATTTTGTTGCTACCCACAATAAGATGCTTAAAGCTCAAATTTCTCAATATAATATTGTCAATATTTGATCATCTGGTCAATTACTTGACAAGCTTGAGAATCCTATAGAGCATTGTAACAATGTGATAATGATAGGTGACGAGCTAATTGAGGGCCTTAGGTTAGAGAAGATTAAAAGTGAGGGAAATAAGGGAAGTAAGACATCTATTAGAGATAAGAAGGAGATTAAGATAGATAAAAGAGAGGTAGAAAAACTCCAAATTCATCCCCCTATACCCTATAAGATATCTATATGATTTTTCCAATGATTGATTAAGATAAAGTTAGGTAAAAAATTCAGAAGCTTTTGGATATTTTTTAAAAATATATTAATACTACTTTTACTAATTTTTTGAAAAAAGATGCCTTCTTATGCCATGTTTTTAAAGGAGAATTTATCTAGTAAGAGAAGGATCAAGGAATATGAAGCTACAACCTTGAATAAGGAATTCATAGTCATAAATCAAACCGACTACCTTTAAAACACATAAGAACCTTGGAAACTTCTCTATCCCTTGTACCATTAGTGACATGAGCTTTTATCACATTCTATGTGATCTTATGGAAAATGTTAGCCTTATGCATCTATCTGTTTGTAAAAAGCTTAATATGGGTAATCTTAGACATACCATCATTTCTCTATAATTGGCAGACCATTATATAAAATGTCTAACAGGGATACTAGAAGATGTGCCCATCAATATTGATAAGTTCCTAATTTTGACTTTTTAAACTTAGATATGGCTAAGGAAAAGAATGTAATTTTAGGATGACCTTGTTACCCATTTCTAGGACTTAATGCAAGGCTAACTAAATTTTTTAAAAAATATTTGGACAACACAACAACTGTATTTCGAAAATCCCAAAACTTAATTAAAACACCTATAAATCAGGTTTAAATGCACTTCTACATTCACATTAAAACTCTACCGCAACTTCTGGACTTTTAAGTCCACTCAAGAGTAACCTCAACGACAGTATAAAAGGTTCATACATAAGGTCATTTACAAATCAAAAGACAATCAAGAGTTAATTTACAAAATTATAAGGCATATCAACATAATCATGAGTTGTTATACAACAAAAGTATAAAACAGAGACTACCCACGTGCAGTAATGACTTGAAAATGTCAAAAGACTGCACAATGCACTCAGAGCTTCAAGCTCACCAAATTAATATTCATGGTTAAGAAGTGGA
The DNA here is from genome assembly GCA_025594535.1 of Erythroxylum domingense. NCBI lineage: Eukaryota > Viridiplantae > Streptophyta > Magnoliopsida > Malpighiales > Erythroxylaceae > Erythroxylum > Erythroxylum domingense. The sequence goes on along the minus strand of JANQBM010018420.1, from coordinate 6,764 downwards.
GGGGGTGAGTATACTATGTACTCAGTAAGTAGGAAAAAAACATATATTGTAAACAGAACCTGGTACGCACCAAAAAGGATCTAAATAACTTAAGGATAGTTTTATGCATCTAATATGCATATAGCCACCTATAAAGTGAGCATACATGACATAGAAACATATAGGCCTAGTCTATAACTTATCCCATACTGGTGAGGAACCACATAAGCCTAGCCTAGTCACTTATTCAGTGAACATACGTTCAAGTTCTAGAGTACAAAAGTAAAAAAGCATCATATGTAAAATTAAATCTTGTCAGGAAGCCAAATCTCAAAATAGGCCAAAATAGTTATGTGTGTTGCCACTAATCGGCTAAACTAGTATGCACACCCATCGATTCCTAGTGTTGGCTCGACTTTCATCTATGGCGAGTCCAGACTACGGTCGACAAGAGCGTCATGACTTTAGGTGATGACCTTATCGGTGACCATACCTCTAGGTGTGCAATCACCCATAAGTCCCGTAGAAAGGTATCGATATAAGGACTTGATTTTTATGTATCAGCATTAAGGGTATGGGGGTTGCTTAATCTGTTGTACCTAGCATACGAATAACCAACTGTTACCTCACCAATCACAATACAAATATTTAGTACTAAAATCAAGTAAGCTATTATGCCTTTATTTATCAGTCCAAACCAATATAATGGAACCTTTCCATAGCTCTAAGATAAAAGAGAACACATACACACAGCATACATGACTCGGTTATACATATGTAAGTTCCAAAACATTATTTCATGCAGTGAAAGTCATCTTTTGCACTCCAAGTGCAAAGTTATTAAAAAATATAATTTTAGAAAATAAAATATTATCCTTTGCACTTCAAGTGTAGGTTTGTTGAAAACAATAACATTCCTAAAAATACGAAATAAAAACATCATTTTCACGCCAAGTGTAAATAATTATTCAAAACAATGTTGTTTAATAAATACATAAGTATACGAGAATCTATTTGAGATTCAATTCTACTATGCATTACCTAAGTTCAAAATTCACATACAAGTCATCATACATGTCTTGGGATTTCCTAACCCCATTTGAGAGATATGTTTTTCCCAACTTAGTTTAAAAGAAGATGTATACTCCTTTGACTTCAACAATCCTCGGTATGAGCTATTTAATCCACAACTTCCGGGCCTCTATACATACAATATGCAATGTATTTACTACTCAAACATCTATCTCATATTTGTACATCATAACATAAAGTGTATAAAACACAATATCACTATTTTTAAGCTATAGGATTCAACCATTAAGCTTCTCACATGATTACTTGCTTATTATTAGCATATGCTTTCTTTTGCATTTTCTAAAGCATTTAATGCCTTTGATCCAATATTTACACATTTCAAAGGATAATTAAGCACATTTTTATCCAAGAACATTAGGTCACTACTCATCAATCTATGCAAAATTTTAAGTTTATTCTAAGTAATCATAAAAACCTCATTCCATTGCACACCATTACAATCCTTAAATCCTAACACTTAGTCATTTTATCAAACACCTAATATGCATGACTTTCAAGTAATATTTTCAAGACTTTATCATAGAAATTCATGCTCCTATGTTGTAATATAATAAGAACTTCCAAACAACAACACATTTCACTACTCCATTAAATCCAATTCCCTTTATTTAAACCATCAATTTCAAAAGATATTCAAAATTTCACAAACTTTCACCAAAGAGAGGGTATCTCTATTTTGGCTTAAAGAGACTTCTCCATGACTCATTTAATTCATCTAAATCATATTTCATGCATATTTAAGCATGGAAAACAATATTTCTTAATACCAAACTCAAAATCTTATTGTAGAGAAAGATGAGACAAAATTTACCTAAACTTTCCTTTGATGCTATCTTAAAATCCTTTGAGAATTTCTCAAATATAATGATAGATTTGTGTTCCTTGATATCAAATTAACTTAGAACACCTTGGTTCGGGTTGGAGAACAAAAGAAAATGGTGGAAATTGGGTGATGGTCGAAAGTGTTCTTCTTATCCCCTCTTCTCATTTCTTCTAATTAAAACAAAGTGTTTTAATGCTAAATAGTGGGGTGCACGACCACACATAAGGAAGAAGGGTCTAGAATATTGACTCTTCTTTGAGCAAACATGGTGAAATTCCTATTTTGCTTTTATCTTATGTGAAATTACCATTATACCTTCCAAACTATTCCTAAATTAGCAATTAAGCCCAAAATTTGAGAATGACCAAAAATTTTATTTTCATTTTGGTCCCTGGACTTTTGAAAATTATAATTAAGTCCCTTAACTCTATAAAATTATGTATTAGGAATTTAAAAATTACATTTAAGTCCCTTAACTTTTAATAATTTGCAAATAAGCCCTTATGTACATCAACTTTTCCAATTAAGCTTTCTAACTATCCAATAAGTCTATAAATCATGTTTAATCACCTTTATGGCATTAGAACACTTTTAACTCACCCACCATGGCCATATCCACCCAATGGACCCGATTTTACACACTTAGAAGCTTATGTGTCAGAAATCTCCAAGATTTCGCATACTGATGACCTCTAAGTTCACGTAAGGGCATGTAACATTATATATCACTAGCATATAAACCGAAAGGATTCAAATACATTTTAAAACTCATATATAACCATGTATATATCAATATACAGTAGTATCTCCAAGTACAGGTCAATACAAAAAGGGCTCTAAGAGTCCGGCATTACAGAAAGAATCTCGTTGATGGTATGTATATTATTTATCTATACTTTCTTTTTAATTGAAAAAGATCTATCTTATGTTATACAAGGGGTACAAATGTTTTAATCAAAAAAGGAAAGATTCAAAGCATGGGAAAGTAAAGAAAAATGGCAATTCACCTATAGAGAAATATAAAAATGAACCTAAAAGCTAATTACTCTATTAAGAATGAGGAGAAAACAAAGGTCAATGGTGAACTTCAAAGCAGATTATACCCCACACGTAGGGGTCTGCTAAGTTGAATTTGATGGAAGGTAATTGAGTTTATGACCTAAAATAAGCATTTTTTTAAAAGGAAGCCAAACACTTTTTACTTTTATGTTTTACTATTAATGTTTTTATTGCTTGTATTATTAGTTATTTATTTCCCTATTCTTATTATTATTATCTTTATTTACTTCTTTTAATCTTGGTTGAAATCCATATTACCATTTTTATAAGCTTTTAGGCAACTCAGGCCTAAACATTTCATCGTGTTCAACCTTGAGTTGACTTATTAGGAGAAATATGATGTACCACTTTTTAACATGATGTTTGTATGCACCATATAAGGAATGCATTATTATACACACCCTGGTGTTTCTCCAAGTTTAAATTGTTGTTCACTTATAAGAAAGGACCAAAAAATTACAAAATGTGGCACTTTTAAACACAGTTCCTATATAGTAGGTTATCTAACTTATGTTGATAACACATCCTCATCGTAATATGGATAGCCTCATATTATAACTCGTTTATAGGAGTAAAAAAGAAACATAATATATGACTTTTTAGGATGATACCTACATGGTCTTGTGTAAGCCTTATGTTCCCACCCTACCTTATCTATTTCCTCCTCTGTATTAATCTAACTAATATGTACCATGTCTATCAACATGTTCCTGCATCATTGCAAAATATAGAGCCTATATAGTTTCATGTAAGTGCTGGTATCATCTTATAAAAGGCTTGTTCGATCTTGTGTTCTATCATTTTTATCCTTGTTCCTTTCTAATTTTCTCTAAAACTTCAGTTTCCCTTTTAGTTGCTATAGTGATAAACAACACTTAACTGCTTCCCCCCAACATATATAGTGTAACCTAGTATATATTTTTATTTTTCTTTACCACATTTTAGCATCATCTCTAGTTACTTTTGTATTGCATGTCTAATTTTGTTATTTTGATGCATTATGGGTTACTTAAAGTTATGAATTATTTCTTATGCTTATTATTAATTAAATATACATTATGCTTGAATCTTTAAAGTGATAGAAAAATGACATAGGTGAATTGGGATTATATGTTTTCTAAGATCGAAGATTTTTAGCACAACTTTTCTATATTGCTTTAGTCATTTAACTTATGGGATTGGTTACTTTACGTTCTAAACCAAACTAAGGGTTCTAGAAAGTTAAAATGTTTACATTATAGAATGTTGACAATGGTTATAATTTATATGAAAAAAGAAAACATAAATGTGAGAATATTACAGGCTACATTGATATCTTGTTTAGTAGTTCAATATTTCATTTTATATTCTATTACACTGTAGTCTACCCTTATATATATGTTTATGATATTGATTATTGTTTTCCAGAGAGCTTGTTCATATTTTATTCAGATATCATAATATAGCAAGGGCTTGGGGACTACGAAGACCACTCAAAATACCTAAATAGTCACCATTATGTAAGAGAGCCAAAGTGGATACCACTGCCTCTACATCATACATCACTATGCTAAGGACATATCATCCAAATATATAATAAAGGCCACCATGAGAACCACCAACACTTCTGCCACCTTCATTCAAGCTATAGGCTCTAGTAGACATGTAAGTGTAGCTAGATTACCTTCTAATACGCTTTAAGGTAGAGGCGGAATGGAAATGATACTAGGACTTCCCTATGAGTTAGTTTGAGGTGCCTAGGTTCATTGATTGGGAAGTACTCAAGCAAATGAAGCTCGCTTATAGAGTGTGTGAGGTTATATTTTTTTTAATTAATGGTTCAATGTGTTTAACTTCTATGACCCAGTTTATGGAGAGCTCACCGTAGAGTTTATACGTATGTTAGAGGTCGATGAGGAATTATTGATGATTTTCCCTTTAAATCATTAAATGAGATAGTCTCCAAAAGGTTCCTAATAGAGGACCTAATCGCCAATGTATTTATAGCATCATTAGGACTAATGGTCTCCTCCAACTTTTTATAATCTACATCTCTAAAAACCTCCTCTCTGTCTGGTTCCTTAGAGACTCTAGCCTTATACAACATGGCTTTATCATCCTCAAGTGTTAGACGTCGTTATTGGAGTCTAACTCCTACTGTCTCTGATACCCTAAAAATGTCCAATCCCATTTCTGGAGTTTGACTCAGACTTGCTTGCTTTGATTTCCACAGCTGTTAAACCTCGCTTTCTGGAGTCTAACTCTTTCATGCATGCAGTTTTTCTTAATACGTAAGTTATCTTCCAAAGAAAACACCTTGAACATAATCGAATTTTCTTCTCAAAACTCCCCTTCTCTAGTTTTAGTTCAGCTCTTAGAATAATCAACTAGTCCACTCCTACCTGTCAACCTGAATCCCTGAATGATCAGTGTGGGTGAGTCCTCACTTACACATATACTTACTTCGGGACTATTGATATATCTTCTCCCAGAAGCATCCAAACTTGGGTTTCTTTGGATAGATGGAAAGAGGACTGCAAGAACTACAATTCTCATGAAGACTTCGAAGACCAACTTTGTCTTCTGAAGGGTCAAAAATGGGACAGACGATGTGTGATGAATAGTGACCCAGACGATAGCGTGAACAGTGTCACAGACGAAGTCTGGGAAACACAGATGATGTTTTTCAATTGTCATAACTTTCTCTAGAGAAATCGGATCAAGGTGTTCCTTATATGGTTTGAAAGAGGATTTCAAGATCTACAACTCTTATGAAGACCTTAAAGACCAATTATACCTTATAGAGGATCACATTTGGACTAAAAGATGTTCTGGCCAAAATGAGACGATGCTGACGTCATTCTGAGACGAAGCAAAAAAGAGACGGTCAAACAGAGGCACAAAAAGTCAAACTAAGATGATGAACAGTAACTAAGATGATAATGACATCGTTTTAAGACGATGTTGATGTCATTTTGAGACGAAGCAAAATAAGATGCAAGACAGAAATAAGATGGAAGTCAGAAATGAGATGGAAGCCAAAATGAGAAGATGCTGACGTCATGAGACGATTACTGACGTCATGAGGAGACGAAGCAAAATGAGACGCAAGACAGAAATGAGACGGAAGTCAGAAATGAGACAGAAGCCAAAATGAGACGATGCTGATGTCATGAGACGATTGCTGACGTCATTCTAAGACGAAGCAAAATGAGACGCAAGAAATAAATGAGACGGAAGTCAGAAATGAGACGGAAGCCAAAATGAGACGATGCTGACGTCATGAGACGATTGTTAATGTCATTCTAAGACGAAGAAAAATGAGACGCAAGATAAAAAATGAGAAGCAAAAAGAAGTAAAGAGAGACGCAACCAAAAAGTCTGTGAACAGTAACACAGACGATATTATCCTTTATGTTCTATCGTCTATGTTTTACTCAACATAGACGAAGTCTGTGAACAGTAACACAAACGATGTTATCCTCTATGTTCTATCTTCTATGTTTTACTCTATCCATCCTTATACTCTCCAATCCTCCTTGCCTCTGTGTTATGACGTCATCACAGAGGATACTTATACTCTTAAATCCTCACTGCCTCTGTGTTGTGACGTCATCACAGAGGATACTCTTCCTATGTATTTTCCTTTGCATCTAACTTATTTAAGGCAATCCATTATTCTTCCCAACTGATCTCATTTATTCCAAACTCATGTCAGGAATTATTCACACCTAAACATTAATCTTTCTCATTTCTCAATTAATTTGATCAACATATGTAACGCAGAAGCTTAACCAGAAATCATAATCATACACAGAATCATACGAAT
>JANQBM010018391.1:0-11794 GCA_025594535.1 Erythroxylum domingense | reverse complement strand
ATGGAAAAGATGTGTATGCAATGATTTTTGTTTATAATTGAACAATATGAATGCAAGATTGTCCAATTCAATGTAATAGAAGCAAAGAAAAGCACAAACAAGAAAGTAAACTAAGAATCAAGGAAAGACACTCAATATATTGTAAAACTCAACAAAACCTGAGAACTCAAAGAACAACTTTCAAATCTGCCCAAGGTTTAAAATAGGTAACTCAACGTATTTTTCAACGGTTTTTTTGCTACGGTTCACCTTTTTTGTTTTCCACCGTTTTTTTTTCGATATTGTTCAATTTTTTTTGGGCACTGTGTCATGGGTACTGTTTACGAGTACGGATACTGTTCACAAGTATTGTTTATGAGTACAGATACTGTTCATCGGTATGGACGGTATTGTTCACCGGTACGGATGGTACTGTTCACCAGAATTTTTTAAGAATAAAATAAGAAAAACACAATAAAGATACTTATGAGTTCAATAGAATTAAGCCAAAGCTTTGATACTAAGATGATACGGAAATCCCAAGAAAACAAGGTTCTTGAAACCTCTTAATCCTATTGACTCAAAACCTTAATCTTTCTATTCTAAGAACATGCTAGATCAAACACCAAATCATAAGTTTGAGACCCAACCCCGAAGAAATCAGAAATCAATTTACATTGCAAGTACTTACTTATTAATGCAAATCAATTTCTTGAAGTAACCATGAAGACAATCACGCCTCACTTGAAGAACTCAATTCTGAAATTTTATTGATGATTCAAATCTAGGGTTTCAAAGGTATAATAAGGTATAAATATCTTGACCAAGTCCTAACCCTAATAGGAATGGGTTTGCAAGCCCATTTAGTGAAAACTAGGCTAATCCTAACAAAACCTAGGAGCATCTAGCCCATTGGACATAATCGAATCCAAGTCCTTTTAGGAATGGGCTAAACACATTAAAATAAATAAGTCTCAAAATAACCCAGAAAAATAAAGCACATGCTACTAACTAAAAGAATAACACATAAAACCAATAAATAAGTTCTTGGACCTAAAACAAGAGATAATAAATAATAAGCCCAAATTATCAAAAATGGGCATAAATGGATAAGTGCTAACTTCTTCCAATGCCTCCTCTAATAAAGTCACAAGCTTGGGTGTGCCTTGGTGTTCCTCTATAGATGTTTCGACCTCCTCATGTACTTGACTTGTGATTTGGGCTTGAACAAAACTTGCATTGCTTGTTTAAGCCTTAAAACTTATTGCGTTGTAATTGGACCTCTTGCCATGTATAGCTTGTCAGGTTGATGTGTAAGGCATGGAACGTCATTGCGAAGGCTAGTTGTATCACTATGACTAAGCCATTGCCACCATTTCATTCAGTTAAAAATGTAAAGGCAATGGGTCTTCATAGATTATGAAGGGTTAGTGTAATTTTCTCCTTCTTGTGTCACACATGTAAGACGTTTAATAAATGAAAAGTTATTTATCAATTATTGGTGCATTTCACTTTGAAACCACAACAAGAAATGTATATGTCAATCATAGGCTGAGGCTGGTTTTCTCACAAGAGGCATCCGCCCTTGTGTCTTTGCATAAGGTCAAGGATGAGACCGCTAAAGTCTTAAATGTATGTTATCTCTTAAAAGGGATATGTGACTTGTGTGTCATATATTTAAGTGGGAGTTAAGAACCAACACATGACAACTTTAGTCTTATGGTCGTCTTGATTATGCATGCATCAAGATAAGGTGATCAAGGTCATCAAGTTTGTATGTCCACTTATACATACTATCCTATGATTTCGTTCTCAAGAGTAAGAATAAGGAGTATTTCATGGTTGTTTGACATGTCCTCCTATTATTTACATATCTAAATGTTTTAAGAGTGGAATTGACACACCCCTCCAAGTGGGAGTGGAGTGGTAAAACATTTAAGTATATGTTTAGGGAATATCAAAGGGATGTGTTCCAAATGTTCCATAGTTAACAATGAAATTGACCAACAGAAGAAAATAAACAAGTTGTCTCTTATCTTGCTTATGTGTGAGATTCTTCATTCAAACCCCTTAGTGACTATGGCTTGCTATTAAGGAAATTGAGGATTATTATGGTCTTCTTAATTGGTTGTCAAAGGTCTCAGGTGAACAGGGACTGAAGTATCCTCCTTTTAGATGATCATGTTTTTTTAAATTTTCTAGTAGTTTGAAGTTAAAGGAAAGAAATGAATGCACAAGTTGCCTGCATAAGTATAATTACATGAGTTGCATAACTATGATAGCATATGTTGCACACTATAAATGATACATAATCACATTATTCAATCTTGGTGCCACATATTGTTTTGTACAATATGAAAGATTGAGAGTGGTGTGAGAAAGAAACCAAGTGCACTTGAGGTTTAATACATTCATGAGTTTTATAAGTTAAAACTCACAAATGAGATTAAATGTGATTAAACCTGTGTATCAAGATGTCTTGGGGTTTGAGAGGTATAACTTGATTTGTTCAAGTAAGTTTGATTTGTTTAAACGTGAGGAGAGTTACAATCTTTCATTGTGGGTCTAACAACCACAATGTAAAGAGATTTTGTTTACATGCCTAAGGTCATACCCACAACTCAAAATTATATTCTTCAACAATTATTTGTTTTCGGTTTTGTATGTTCACTTTTCATGTTCTGTTTGAGTGGGAACATTTTTTTTAAATATATCTTTGTGTGAGTGGGAGCTTCTTGGAATTTTATAGCTTATGTGCTACAAATTCCATTTGACGCACTAAGATATATTTGAAATTGCTTGGGTTTCATGTAAGGAGCTAACCTCAGCTCAAGGGAGCTCAATAAAGCTCATATAAGCTACAAGTGACTTAACATAACTTTCCCTTAGCTTTGAGTCTAAAGCTAGCTTAAGGGGAGCTCGTGGGAGCTCATTAAAACTAGTTAGTAGCTAGAAAGCTGGGGATAAGCTCAATTGGAATCAATTAAGATTACCCCATCTCATATTTGATTCTTGGGAATTTAAGCTAGCTATAAATGTGTGCACACTAATTAAGCTAGAAGAGCTAATTAAGGAGCATGAGTTGGAGTTGAAACCCAAAGCTTAATGGGCAAAAATTGGTGGTGCTTGATGAAGGAATCTAGTGTGCTTGAGTGCACAATGGATACTAGGGTGTACCATGAGTTGTAGCAAGCTATAATGTATCTTCCCATGCATGCACTTAGAGTGCAAGTTCATTGTCTCCACATGAATAGATGAATTCAGCCAAGAGGTTGAATTCAGCCAATGGGGAAGATTCATCATATACCTTGCCTTAGAATGAACATACATGACACCCTTTCACCAAGGTATGTGTACTTTGGATCATGAGTGTACCATCATGACTTTAAGTGAAGATACATGACTCTTTACTAAAGGATGTGTCCCTTGGCCAAGAGTCATGATGTTTCGCCAAGAGACGTAACTTTTGTAAGAGTCATGACTCTTCAAAGGCACCTTTTGGTAGCCTATAAAATAGAATTTTGTAGTTCCTTTGAGAGCATTTTTTTTCTCTGGCCGAATACTACACTCTTCTCCCTATCTTTGCGTCACAAACACTCCCTTCTTTCAAGTCTGAAGCGTTGAAGTACTCTCCCATAAAGTAGTTATTAAGCTTATTAAGGGCATTGTGGGAAAACCATACGGATTACTACTTTCACAAATTAAAAACTCTTCCGACTTTAGTGTGTTGTGATGAGATTGGTCTACTCCATCCATTCCAACCACGATGAGCTGGCGATGAAGGGGAAGCCATAGTGGATCTCCACAAGGGAGGTAAAGCATCAAGCTTATAGGAGTTATTCCGCTGCGTTTCAAGTTAGTATATCATCCTACCCTTTTAATGACATGCATAGGATCTTGTATGCTTATGAAATCATGAGATTTCTTGTTTGAGTTATGATCTAAAATCAACAACTATTAAGCTTTACGTGCCCATTACCCAACACTAAAGTAGAAATCTAAGATATAATGGCTCTAGAAAGGTGTTAGATGCACCAATTTCTACTTCTAATCGTTACATAGAAGATGAAAATGAGGAAAATAGTGGGGGAAAATGCGGTAAAGAATGTTGCCAAGAGATATTTCATCAATCTATTGGGTGCTAGGAAAACTGATGATCCCTAAGACCTTGCTTTATAAACCTTTCTAAAACCTGTAATCGCAATTGTTCAAGATACTAGCTTAACCAAGGAATATGATAAGAAGGATGTTGAAGAAGTTTCTAAGGGATGAAACTTAAATAAGGCCCTTGGACATGGATGAATAAACGCACATTTCTTTAAAGCTACATGGCAATGAATTGGAAATCTAGTCTTAAAAGCAATACTAGATTCTTTTGCAAAGGTACATTATTAAGAGTACTTAATCTAACTCACATTTTCCTTGCCCCTAATCACCTTAGTCCTAGAAAATGGGAGTCTTCAAACCCATATCTTATTACAAAATAATGTACAAACTAACCTCCAAGATGCTAGTAGCTAGGTTGTAACCTGTCTTGGGCTTCTTTATTTTAAAATCATAGGGTGCTTTTATTTAGGAACAAAATGTGGCAAACAACATATTGATTGCCCAAGACCTATTCAAAGGTTACATAAGGAAGGGATTAGTCAAGATGTGTGCATTGAAAATTGACTTCAAAAAAGATTTTGATTCTATCAAATGGGATTTCCTAATCCAAGCGCTATGGGATTCCCAAGAAGATTCATGTGCTAGATTAGAGAATGCATAACTACTACCACCTTTAGCATTCTTGTAATGGTGAACATGCCCTTTGTTAAAAAGAGGAAAAGGTACTTAGGCAAGGGATCCTTTGTCTCCTTACCTCTTCTCAATTTAATGGAGGGCCTAATTTAAGTCACAGCTTATAATATTGTTTAGGCTACAGATGTGGCAAATTCTTTTTAACTTGACCTTTGTTAATGACTTATTATTTTTCAATGAAGTTGCTCTCTCAATACTAACAAAGTCTATTAATTAGTTTAGCAAAGTGTCAGGAATTGAAATCAATTTTAACAAGAGCTTTCAATGTTATCCAAGGATGCAAAATCTCATCTCCCTTTCACTTATCTAGGAATCCCTATTACCACCGCAAAGCCATCTTACAAATATTGAAAGCCTATCTTTGATCAAATTGAGAATAAACTCAAAAAATGGTACAACAAAGAGTAGCAAAGCTGACAAAATTAAGTTGATAAAGACTGTTTTGTGTAACCTTTAAAAGTGTTAGATTTACCATCTAATTCCACTTAAGAAGATAGCCAAGGATATTGAAAATATGTTGAGAAACTTCATGTGAAATGGGGATCTATACAAAGAAACATGTACCTTGAAAAGACTTATGTTGCACAAAGAAGCAATGTGGATTGTGACTTGAACTCTATTCAACTAACTAACAAAGTTCCCATAGCCAAAAGTATATGAAAGTTTCTGATTATCAATGAAATCTACAGGGTCGGTGGGTCCAAACTGAGCATTTGTGAGAGCAAGATTAAAACATACTAAAAATGAGAGCTAAATTAGTTCAATTTTTTAAATATATCATAGGAAATGGGAGACGTAGTTGGATATGGTTTGATAATTGGTCCAAAAAGGGCCGTTTACACTTGTATCCTAACCTAGACCACGTAAGATATATGTTGAAGCCTAAGCTATGATTAGTGAGCTAATATCATATCAACAGTGGTGTATTAAGCATGGAGTATTTGAAAGGCTAACTGAAGCTATTCCAGGGAATAGGCTGAGTGAGGAAATGGAAGATAGGGTCATTTATACCCTCCATGCCTTAGGCAAATTCACTAATAAATCTATTAGGAGCATCCTCATGCACCCTAATCTAAAGGTGGCTTGATATAATTTAATCTCGCTTCTAAAAGAGTCCGAGATATGCAATCGCAACATAGTTAGCTTTATGGAACAAGTTACCTATAATGTGTAGGGTACAAATCTCGTCTCCCTCTATTCCCATATTTGTCCTTTGTTCTGATGGACATAAACAAGAGACCATCTATTTTTGGTGCCAATTTACAGCAGTAATGTGGAATAGAATCGAATTTGCATGCAATGGTAAAGGTGTAAATGACTTTCGGAGCACATGCTGAACCAACTAGTGGATTGAAAATTTCCAAAAGGTAATGCTAAAATTCTAAACGTACCATTTTGTGCTACTATATATGAAACCTGTCAAAGAAAGGAACCAACTATATAAAAGAGTACTTCATGTTATATATGAATAAGGAAACTATTACTAGAGAAGTGGCTTAAAGATGGGAATTTCACATAAACAAATTAGAAGTTAAAGGAAAATACAAAGAGCATTTGTAAAGTAATCTGTGATGCTAGCTAGACACTTCCAATTATATACCTTGCTTCCAAATGGTGAGATGTGTTAATTTTGGAATGTAATCTTTTATCAAATTTCCAAATAAAAAACTTTCCCGCTTAACTTAAGCAAGTGTATCATGAATGAAGAATTGTTAGTTTTAGGCTTAATGAACTATAATTGTCTCCTTTCAAGTAGTAAGCATGAATTGACTTTACCTATAGCATATTTTTGTCCTTGAACACCCTCCAAATCCTTTTAGTAAACTGAACCTGATTTATACTTTTGATTAAGTGTATTCTAAGCCCCACTTTTTTCTTTAGTAAGCGTAGCTCTAACCACTTCACTTTACTATAGAAGTGTTTACGTCCTTTCCTGACCAAATAAAGATTTTCTTAAGATCTGCAATAGTTTTATTGACTAATTTAAGGAACCATAATTGAGCAACCAAATATACCTATAAGCTACTAAGGAAAAATCACACTATTTGAATTTTCCCTATAAAGTATAACCCTTTATTCACCAAAATTGATATCCTCCTCTTAATCTTGTCTTTAAAAGGTGAGAATACACAATAAAGGAGCCTTCTATAGCAAAATGGAAACACCCAAACATAGGATAGGGGGCTACAAGACCTCAGCCAATAATGCATGCAAATATTCGAATACAATTCCTTACACTAGCTGAGACAAAAAGCTATTTCTTCTTGCTATTAGTACTCAACCTTGATAGTGTTTTCAAGGAGCTTAGGGATGTTGTCAATGTACCTACTAAATGCTTGTCTACTTTCGAAAACAAGAATAAATCATCAGCAAAAGAGAGGTTGTATATTTTTAAAGCCTTATATATTGAATGATATTTGAGCTTTTTGTGAAGTTTGATTCCATGTTTAATTAACCTAATCAACAAAAAGGTAAGGGAAAAGGGGTCCCTTACCTTATGGCCCTAACTAGTTTGGATGGTTCCTCATTAGTCAACACCCTATAAGCAATGATTTTGTTGCATTAATCCATCCATTAGAAATATTTTGATGCAAAACCAAAAGAATGAATTGCATTAAGAATAAAATCATAATATAGAGTATCATAGGCATTCTAGAATTCTATTTTAATAGCACAATTTATACTAATAGCTTTTCCTAATGTATTTCTTGAGAAATTCTTAAACCAATTGTCTTCCATTAAAAAATTGCTCCATTGAGATGGAATACTGTTTCATCTATGATTATTTCATCCTTTTTACTATCATCGATGTTATGATTTTAGACAAAATGTTACAGCATAATATAGGTCTGTAGTTCTTAAGAAAGCTTAGAGATTGAACCTTGGGAATTTAGAAAATATCCTCTTGCTCATTTTAGATAGCATTTTCCCATTATTGAAAAAATCCTACACAACCTGTATTAAAGGTGTATTAATGATGTTCTAAGATTTTTGGAAGAAGGATGCATTTAGGCCATCTAGATCTAGAGCCTCATCTGGATTCATTCTAAATAAAGCTTTCTCCACTATTGACACATAAGTTTTGATGAGTGCTTCAGCCTCCTATCTATCTATTTTTGCTTTAACCAAAACTTTTAGTAGAATAGTGTTTGAGGTTGCTTCAATAAGAGATCCAAGAGAATTATTGAAGAAGTTGAAAATAGCCTTCTGAATGTCATGTTCCTTATGTATCTAGTTTCCTACTTGGTCATGTGAACCTATTATTCTATTTTGTTACTTTTAGAAAGAAGGAACTTATGAAAAATTTTATGTTCCTATCACCAACCATTAACTATAAAAAGCTCTCTCTGGACTTTTTCAAGCTTCTCATTTTTCCCTTTATATTCCACTTGTGTATTAGGACAGCTGGACTCATTTAGTAGCTTTAATTCATTTTTCACTTGTTGTAGCTTTTCACACAAGCATCCAACTTATAGCCTTGAAAATTCTAAATCAAACCCTTTTTGATGGCATATTCAAGCACTTCAAGATTAACAAGGATTTTGTTAAAACCTAAAAGGAGATTTCCTTTTATTATGCCTCAGTAGGTCCCTATATTAGAATTAGTGAGTGGCCAAATAAAAAAGGGCTCTTAAAATAGCCTTGATATCAGGGAACTCAGTGAGCCATTTTTATAAACGAATGCAATGTTCAACTTATCCTTAAAAACTAGTCAACATGATAATTTTTTTTTAGTGAAAAATGGCGCCTCAGTTTCACATCTATCATTTGAATGGAGCTCATACAATCCTTTAGATCCTTAGTGACACTTATTTGCCTAATGTATCCCTCAACTTCTAAAGGATTCATGGTAGTGTCGAAATCCCTAATTATTAGCCATGGAAGTTAGATAGAGGCTGCTAACTACATCAATTGTTTGCATAAAGGAATTCTTTGAAAAGCTAAGTTAATGGCATAGATAATTGTTATACTGAATGCAATTAATTCATTTATAAGCAAATAGGATTCTCCCAGTGTAGTGACATTCGTGTTTGAAATGAGCCTAAAAAATTTCAATAAAGCTAGTCTATCTTTATTATAGTCTTTTATTCTTGTTTCAAACACAACAACCAAACAAGTTTATTCTCTTTTGTAAATTTTGTTACCATTTATTGGTTTTTGGGGTTATTGAGAGCCTTTATGCTCCAAGATAGAATGTTCATGTGATTAGGGAGGTTGAAGCTTTCTTCTCCCTCTTGGAGCTCCTCCTACCTTTAAAAACTGTCAGAGGGATTCCCACTTGCCTCTTTGACATTGCAATCAGGTAATGGAGACATTATCCACTTCCTTAGAAGTACATTCGATATCTCCATCTTATGTAGGAGTTTTTTTATTTGAACTTAATGTTTCTTATAGATTTTGATTCCCTTTAGTGGAGTTACATTGCTTCACCCCTTCTACTATAATTGAATGATTATTAGCCTAGCATTTAACATTTAGTAATTCCTCTTGACTTGCCTTCTTTTGGGAGCTATCTTTTTGTTGGTTCACTTTTTATGTTAGTTGATAGTAATCATCATTTTTAGATCTCTTATCGATTAGTTTCCAAACATTTTCAAAAGTTGATGACTTTAGTCTCCAATAGGATATCGATACCTCATTCTCAAATAAGTTGTTCTCCACATCCAACCTTATTAGTGGAATAGTGTTAGGGAGCTTTTGTTCATGTTCCACAAGGACAAAACTCTTATACAGTTTAACAATTTTATGCATGTAGTGGCTTTATCCAAATGGTTAGGTTTGCCTACATTGTTGGCTAGATGATTAATGCCTCTTGTTATCTAATACTCTAGGGTAATGTGGTGTATATATTTATCCATAATTTTTTGAAATTAAAAATTATATTCCAAAAGAAGGTATAGTCTTAGTAAAAGGAGAATTAATCAAGATCATCCAATCTAGAATGGATATATAGAAAATACATACCCAAAATTCAATCAGTCGACACTATCTAGTATATCATTGCATGCAGTACATACAATTTAGTCTAAAAGACTCATCTTTGATTTATTTCTTTTGTGGTATTAGTTCTGCTCCTTAGTAGCAAAATTGCTCCCTAATTTTTCCAAGAGTGGATTCAGTGAAGTTTGTAACTGCCTTTGTTTTAGTTTGAATTTTCTACTATTTCTCTTCACCCATACTTCATATATTGCTGCATTGAATGTCATTTTGGGTTCTTTGCTCCCCTTCTTCCTATTGAGATTTAAGATTTGTTAAGTTAGCTGGCTCTATGAGTGGCTTAACTCCTCTACATTGCAAGTTGTTTTGACTTTGTTCTATAGGGTGCATGTGACTTAGCATTGTAAGTACAAGTGATCTCTTGTTTCTTGTTGTTTTAAGCACAAAACACAAATAGGGTCCATAGAGGTTGAGAATATAATTCTATCTATTGTTGCTAATCTGCCTTTAAGGGTCTACTAGGGGATGTGTGTGAACTTGGGGCAATTACTAGGGAACCATATCAATTGGTTCCAATCAAATTCTCATTTAGATTGTAGAAATAATCCCCTGGTAGAATTATTGGCGAAGTTTTCTGAACTATGTTTTGTCAATATTATTTTATCTTCCTTGTCTTAGTTAAGTTTATAGTCAGGTGATGCCTTTGCTGATCTATCAAACCCTCTTTGTTGAAAGCTACAATTCTATTTCTAAATCAGCTCATTCACTTTAGCCCCAAGTCTAATCATATGCCTTAAGTGAAATAAGTCAGGATGCATGTATAATGGATCCTTAAAGGACAAGTTATCAAACTCGATTGATGTGCTTCTATCATGTGAGGTACTACTTCAGCTCTCAGCTTGAGTAGATTGTGATAGATCTACGATTCATTTGAGCCACTCTTTACTTTCCAAAAGCTTTTCCATTGCAAGTGTTCAGTATTTGTCCATTGCACGTAAAGGGCTCTCAGCTTGAGTAGATTGTGGTAGGTCGAGGATTCATTTGAGCCACTCTTTACTTTCTAGAAGCTTTTCCCTTACAAGTGTTTAGTATTTGTCCATTGCACGTAAAGGGTTTCTTTATCTATTATCAATTTCTAAATTTCTTTTGGCAATCAATAGTTTATTGGTAAGTTGTATGGTGTTGAGCCCCAAACCTCCTTGCTCCTTAGTGATGAGCAATATGCCTCTAGTGCTAACAAAGGAAGGAAGCTTATGTCCTTTGATCCCAATGATTGGGTTTGGGTTTATAAGAGAAAAGAGAGATTTCCAGCCCAAAGGAGATCTAAGTTGCTTCCTAGAGGAGATGGTCCTTTTCAAGTCCTTGAGAAGATCAATGACAATGCTTACAAGTTGGACTTGCCTATTGAATATAATGTTAGTGCAACATTTAATGTTTCTGATCTTTCCCTTTATGATGTAGGTGATGATTCAAGGACGAATCCTTTTGAGGAGAGAGGGGATGATGATAACCAAGGTCAACATGTTCTTAATGGAAAGCTTGACACCATGGATGAAGGATTACATAGAGAATCATGTGGGAAGCATGCTACCATAGGTAGACAAGTTGCTGCCAATGATCCATTATATGTTCCTAGTGGACCAATCACAAGATCAAGATTCTAGAAGATGAAGGAAGCCATGCAAGGATTGGTGCACAAAACTTGGGCAGATTTGGACAATTGGGCCAAATTGAAGTATTCACCATGCAAGAACAAGCCATTCAAGTTAGGCTTGGAAAAGGGAGATTCAATCTTGATCCATTGTATCAAGGTTGTGGAATACTAAACCAATCTTGAAGATTACATGTTTGGGTTGTGCATTCTTAGACAGATTCTTAAAGATTACATGTTTAGGCCATGAATCATGTTCAAGACTAAAGTATTGGTTTATTTGGTTATATTTTCTTAGTATGTCCGAAATTCTTTGTTAGGGAGGCTTTGGTTGTGTTTAAATCTGATCAGATGTCTTTAGATCAGATTTGATTAGTTAGAGTTTGAATTGTAATTAAGTCTTACAATCCTATTCCAAGTGGGATT
>JANQBM010018357.1:0-11798 GCA_025594535.1 Erythroxylum domingense | reverse complement strand
AAATTGCTTAAGAATTGTTTTTGTTAATCGAGAGATTGCAAATATGGAATTTTAGAATCAATTAGGGATTATTAATTAGGATTAAATGATTAGGTCGTGAGAGAGAGTAATCAACCCTTCAGAAATCTAAGATCAATACTGATTGAAAAAAATGATTAAGGTAGCAAAATGGTAGTGTAATGAATCCTATACTTTTATAATTGATCATTCTTATTTTATTATGACAACTCAATTGTTAAGTGGTTAAGTGATCAATTTGATTTGATTGTGTTAATTTTTAAATTTTATTTCCACCCAACTCATATTTGATTGTTTAATTTTTTGATTATTTTTTTCATTTAAATCACATTATTCAAAACCTTAGATAAAGTTAGGTTCATTTAGTTTTAGCTAATTCCTCGCGGGATCAATACCTCAATTACTACAAGTTTACAATCCATATAATAGTAGATATTGAGGGTTTTACATTAGGTAAAACTTGCTCAATAAGTTTTCAGAGCCTTTTTAATATGGCTGCCAATATTCAGGACATTGTCTTGTAAATGAAGTTACAACAAGAAATAAACCTATAGTTTCGTAAGTAGATACGTGTCTTATTGATTTTGTAACATCCTTCTATTCACAAGGAATTCTTATATTGCATCAATTACTATATGTTTGATCATTGACCATGACTTGTGGAAGAAAAACCATTAGAACCATCTAGTCCTAGGGATTTTTGGGGAATCAACTAAAAAATTATTCTCTCTATCTAGTGAGTTATTACTAGGCTGCATAGTGAGATCTTCATATATCCACTTATTGTATTACTTATGAAGGAGTTAATTAGAGGGATTGTGGATCTGTTGTGGGGTTGTTTCCTTGGGATATCATTAAAGTATCTATATGCTTATTCTTTCAGTTAATCTAGAGTAAAGACTTTGATATCATTAGGCTTTGTTAGAGAGTTGATTCTGTTTGTGTTTTTCTTTACTTTGATTGAGTTATGAAAAAACTTGGTGTTCTTATCTCCCTTTTGGATATATTTTAAATGAGCCATTTGCTTTATAATTGAGGTATAAATCTCTATTGCTCTAATGTAATCCTCATTGTTGATTTTTTATTAAGTTTGGGGTCTTTTGGGTTTTAGTTCAGTAAAGCTTGGGCTAAGGCCATCTTGGGATTTGTAGCCTTAATATTCTCCTTAGTGCTTCTTTTTCTTCTTGTATTGAGTTTATTTAGTGAATTCTTAATTCTTTCTAAATTATCTTACACATATGAACATCTTACTCCCTCTAATTTCTTATTGTAAACCCTTTTATGCGGCTTTAGTAAAGCCTTCTTCCTCCACCAAGTGATAATTACATCTAAAAGGATGTCTTATAATTCTACAAATTTCCTTGTCCTTTATGATGATTGGACAATGATTAGACATTCCAGGAGCTTCAAATACAACTTTTCTTTAAGGAATCTATCCACTCCTTAATTACTAATGCTTTATCAAGCTTTTTCCTTCACATCGAATTTAAGTTTTGTTTGTGGTTCTATGAAAAGAACCATCCTTCCATCTTTAGATCAATCATTCATACGTCATGCATACAAACCCTTAGGTTTGTGTTGAAGGATTTGACTTGCATATCCTTCTACTTCATTTATACGAAGAACAGTATTGAAATAACTAAGAATTATCCTGGGCCATTGCATTGTTGAATGCAAATTTCTTAGCTTTTCTAATAAATTATCTTCTTTGAAAGTTGAAGTTTAAGGCATATATTAAGGTCACATGCATTTTACATTTTCTTTAGATCAAAACTTTAAGATGCATCATTTATGTAGTAGAGTCTATCAGGTTGACCTTTGTTTCATGTCCTACTCAATTGTTATAGTTATTACATTCCCTTTTACATGTGTCTCTTTAATTGATTCTTTCTATGTTTTCTCAATACTTGTGGTTATGGGATGTTATTAAGGGAGTGGTTGGTTTGCATAGAGGAATAGGAAATGAGAAAGAATATAGTGAGGAATGAAAATGGATATTATCATTATAATTGTGATGGTTGGTTAAAAGGAAGGAATGATTACCATTACTATTAATATTGGTTGGTTTGTAAAATATATTAAGAAATAAAAATTTATTTTTAATTAATTATAATGCATTTAATTAATTAATAATAATATTTTAATTAATTAATTAATTATATTATAATTAATTAATTATATTGTAATTAATTATATTTTAATTGATTAATTAATTAAAATATTTTAATTAATGAATAATTAAATTTTAGTTAACTACTTATATTTTAATTAATTATAATGTAATAAATAAATAAAAATAATATTTTAATTAATTATATTGTAATTAATTAATTAATTACAATATTTTAATTAATGAATGAATTATATCTCAATTAATTATATTGTAATTGATTAATTATAATATAATAAATAAATAAATAAATAAATTACAATTAATTATATTATTTTAATTAATTATTTACAATATTTTAATTAATGAATTGTATGCATTAATTAATTATATTATAATTAATTATATTTTAGTTAATGGGTTTGGAAAGGGGTTAATTATTTAATTTCTCAAACTTTAAATGTATCAAGTAATGATTTCCATTCCTTTCTATTATGAGGGGTATGGACCAATACGCAAAAAGTAGGAATGAAATCATTGTTCATTCAAGCATAGTTCCTTACCAAGCATGTAGTTTTCATTCCTTACTCACACCTTCCTTCCCATACCCATTAACCAAGCACACCCTAAGAATTGTTGGATCCCCTCGTGCACTGTTTTGTTTCTCTTGTATAGGTTCTATTATGTTACCATCTTTACCTACAATTTTTTTCTTCATATTTTCATTATTTAGATTAGGTTGTGTTGATGGTAAAACCTATCTACTTGTTTTAGTCTTAAAAATCGCAAGTGTACGGGTCATGACTTGTAGTTAAAAAGAGCAGATATCGATTCCACAGGGATTGATGCTCAGACACCACTTAATTTAGAGATCTTAAGGATGGTATTTCTACAAAAAGGTTTCGTCCTACCTTAAGATGGAGGCTTAATTATCTTTTTATAGTCCAAAAAACCAAAATTTGATGAAGCCCCGCATAATCTTTCGGCTTATAATTCCCACGATTGTGGGAATTATGGACTCCTTTTTTCTTTTCCTCTTTGATCTCTAGCTCAATCTCCAAGTTGCTTCATCTTCCTTCCTACATAAAAATAGTCAATTCTTACCCTAAATTAACATCAAACATAAAAGAACAACAATGGAAATCAAACTAAATGAAAACATACAAAATGAATCCTAAACTACAACAATAATCAACAATTATACAAGAAAACACAAGCCAATTACATATAAAAATATAGACTAATGCAAACCTATCAGGTTGTCTCCTTTCAATATTTATTATCCCTTCATAGTCCACTCTTTTAAAGAGCCTCCCTTTCACCTTCCATTTATTTCCTTGCTATTTTAGGGTTGGTTTCCAATTGAATAAGAAGTTCACTACATCTTCAAATTGTTTATCATGTTCATTAAGTCTCATTATAGGAATTATTTTTAGGAGCTTTTATCCTATCTTGACATTGACAAAAATACGATCAAATTCTATATGTTTTCTTTTGATTTTTGTTTCATGCATGTAGAGGGGCTTATTAATGTAACTTGCAAATAAGTTAAGTCCCTTAATAGTCCAATATTCTAAATGAAGACCATAGATTTTTACCCAAAGTGGAATGCTTTCATGTTTGATTCTATCCAAGCTAATTCCTACTCTTCATATCTGAAGGAAAATAGGCAAATTAAATATATTGCAAGTCCGATATTCCATTATACTTCTATCTTCACTTTTGCTTAGTTTTCTTTAGATGTTTAAACTTCCTACAATCCTCTTCTTCTTTAGGATCTGTGTGCCCATCTGTTGATTGCTTGATATATTGGTATTTAATCTAGGAAGAACCTAATGATGGCGGTGTTCTAGGCTTTGGCTCTTTGTCAAAGGACTTCAATATCTAGCACCATCATTTTCCCTATTATAGTGTTATTTAGAGGCATTAATGCAGTGAGATTTATTACTCCTTCTGTAAAGCTTTCCTTCGGTTCATAAGAGCTGGGGTAAGCTTGGCAAATAGGCCCAAACTTGACCTGAAGTCTATAGTCCTAACTTGGTTTGACTGCCAAGCCCAAGCCCAAGCCTAACCTAACCTAGCCTAAAAATTGACTTTTATCATTATATAAGACAATGTCATATTACATTGTGAAGCAATTGCGTTTATAGTTTAAAATGACGTTTTATATAGGTATTGCTTTTATTAAACTATAAAATGAAATTGTTTGATGTCATTTTACAATAGGTTATACACTAGATTTTGGTGGTTCTCTCACTCTTTCCTTCTTTACTGCGTGTGCATTCTTCTTTAACTCTTCTTTAAAGCATTTAGCTACATTCTTCATTCTTCACTTACTCTGAGTCCTCCTTCCTTCTATTTATTGTATGTTTTACTATTGCATAATTTGTCCTCAATTCATTAAAGTTTGGAAAGGTAAGATGTCATAAACCTTAAATTTTTAATATATATATATAATCTCTTTAATTATCTATCATATTACAACCTAAATTAAGAAAACTATACAATTAATTGCTTTTAATGGTTGGGTAATCGACATTAGAGCTTGATAACTTGTTTAAATTAGGAAATTAAAAAGTTGAGCAACCTCACTGTACTTGAACGTTAGAAGAGTCGTGGGTCATGGTAAGCTAATTTTAGGCACGTGATTTTGATGAGATATTTAATTGGTGGAATGCAGAATTTGATATCTTCATATACTCTTTCTAGTATAAGTGGATTGGATGGAGAATAACTCAACTATTATTTGATTGCACATATTTTTGGCTAGTGTTATAACTCAACTATTATTTCATTGCACATATTTTTGGCTAGTGGTTATATTACATGATTTTATCAAGGCATCACTATTTTAAACTTATGTTGAAGATGTTTTCTATCTATCTTTAGTTATTTTCTTGTTGGTTCTTTTTGTCTAGACTGGTCAAATTATAGAAGAAAATTCAATAGTTGAAGTTGCTGCATTTGGATGATTAGATGATGCTTGAGTTATTATCCTTATTAGTTGAGTTATAGTTTGGGTTGTTTTTCTTCTCAAATCGTCCTATTGTATGCTAAAAATTGGATTTCATATATTGACTTACTTTAATATCATTTAATGGGTTACTTTTTATTTTTAAACTCACTAATTATACATATATTTCTTTATCCATACATGCAAGCATGAAAATTTATTGTTATAAATGTAGTTTCTCAAGTAATAAATCATGTGTAAAATAGAGTTTGTTGCTTAATAGTAAGAGTTAATAAATTCAACTAATGTTAGAGTAGTTCTTTAAAGGCAATCACCTTTAGCACTTTTGTACAAACTTTATTTTGATTAATAAACCGAAAGGCATTTTTCATTAATTTGATAATCATTTATATTTGAATTGATATTGATCTTAAATCAAATTAATGAAGTCCATGATATAAAACAAAGCATAAAGGAAATTATAATGAGATCATGATAATGAGATCTCATCATAATGAGATTCCTATCATGTGTAATTATGTTAGTATCTAAGTAATCCCTAGTCATAGGATTAATAAGATAGGACATTATTAATCCAGACAGACTTATACTCCTTAATTTGATCAAGCAGTGGATCTCATAAACTGTAAGCATGAGATGTTTAGAGTTAACATGTGGATGCTTACTAAGGGTATTAAGTATATCGGATGACCCGCAATGAGATTATCATATGGATGATCTATAGAATGTCAATGATTAATCTCATTATAGCAATGACGCAAATATCCTTAGACTTGAGGTACTCAAGGATATCTTGGATACTGATCCTATGCTTTGACATCATTCCTTGTTCCCTCAAGATGAGGTTGCTCTTAGGGTGATGATTGGGTATAGCTATTGGTATTCGAAGGTAATTAGGTAGCCAATAAAAGGAGATGATACCCACAACCTCTTGTCGGGGTCATTACTCAGGAGTCTTTGGCCAGAGCAGTTATGTGTCATAAAGAGAGTCTTCAATGACACATAAAGTAATGAGATCCTAGGATAAGAACCAACATCACTTGGACTAGATGTGACATAGTCAGTCTAGTGGGAGCTGACACATAGCCCATACTCCAAACCAAGTGGGGTATAGTATGGTGAAATGATGAATTGCATAATAATTGTCTATGAAAATGTTCATACGTTAGATAATTAACTATCGAAGAGTTTTTGTGTTAATAAACTTATATTCTAAAAAATTGGCATCATGAAACCCTTCATGATTTGCTTGAATTAAGAGTTAATTCAAGTGCCTAAAATAACTGGGAACCTAAGGGTATAAAAGATCAAATGAAAAACATTGTGTGTATGACTAATTATAAATAAGCCACGATCGTAGGCAAGCCTATGTTTTAAGTCTGCCACGATTGTGGTTTATTGGTCACGATCGTGACAGAGGGCACAAATGAGTGCATAAGTGAGTTCTTCACTTATGTACACAAGGTCTTACCACTTCTTAGACACTCAAGTGAGAGCATAAGGACTTTAGAAGAGTTCTAAAGTGAGAGAGAGGTATCAAGAGTCTTGTTCTTGTAATTTATACAATTGTTGCATGAATCTAAGTGCATGCAATAAGCTTCTTGATCTATCTTCTATCATTTTGAGCATCTAATAGAACTCATCTAGTTTGGTGCTCAAATCACCCTTATTCATTGTTTCTTCATCTTCCTTACGTGTTCTTGGGTGCTCAACGAAGGAGAAGAAACAAGAAAGGAGGAGAAATAAAAGGTAAAAGTTTTATATTTCATCTTCTTATATATATATCTATGGATGCATATATGATTCTATTTTTTTGGGTTGTCATGGTGTTAGAATCTACATTCTGACACTTTCGTTGCATTTGCATGCATGTGATGCATGCATCCATGGCCAACCTAACAGTGGTATCAGAGCAAGTTTATGCATATATTAGATGATGTATTGAACATGTGTAAAGTGTTTGTTGTTCTGTAAAATGTAGGAATTTTTTTTTGATTTTCTTTCACAGAAATGTTTATAAGATGTTATGTTATGTTTTTGTCAAAGAAATTGCAATTGAATGTCATTTTCTATTTTATTTCGAATTAATATCTAGACATTTCATATGTAGGTTTCTAGGAATTTCTGGAAAACTAAATGCATATGCTGATGTTGAACATTTCGTAATAATTCTAGAAATTTTGTATTTTTCTTTCACAGAAATGTTTACAAGGTGTTATGTTAGGTTTATGTAAAAACAAAATGCAATTGAATGTCATTTTCTATTTTATTACGAATTTAGTTTCAACTTGATGTATGTATGAAGTTCTGGGAAATTATGGAAATGTGATGAACATGCATGCATATAAATTCCATATTAATTTTTATAAAATTTATGCATGCACATGCAAGATGAGATGTTTCCACGTGTATGAGATGCATGCCACTTGTTGTTAAAGTGATTATCTTATGCATGCATGGTGCAATTTTTGACTAGTGTTAGAAGTAACATGACAAGTGTCATACACATATGATGTGCTGTCTTATTCCAATTTATTAATAAATAATTCCTAAAAATTAAGCTTTAGAATTTTTTATTAGACACATTTAGAGTGTGTATAGGACTCTGGAATTTTTTCAGAATTAATTGAATTTGATTCAATTGTTAAATCAAGTCAAAGTCAACATTGGTCAAACTTTTGAAAGTTGATGGAGTTGACTTTATGACTTATAATATATGTATTTTGGTTATAAGACCTTAATAAAGTTCTTATGTGATAAGAAATGTATTATTTTGATGTTAATCACATGTTTAATGCATGTGCTTGAAATTAGGGTTTTGAAAATTTTTCGAACATCTAATCGATCCCTTTAGTGTCTAGTAGGTTAACTTATTTATCTTGACGATTTTGGCTGTCAAGATAATTTTGGCTATTGCCGAAATTGTTTACATAAATTTGAGATGACCTAGGGATATTATAGATGAATAATTGATGTACGGGAATTTTAGAAACCCTAGGGATTAATTTATAATTAATCCAAGTAGAGCATAGCATTTCTAGCGTGACTAAATAAAGGCATATAAACTAGGATTAAAGTGTTTAATATGGACATCAAAATAATTGAATTTTAGGGTTTCTAATCGAGTCACATTCATACTTTGGATTAGCCAAGACTAACACTAGTACCTGATTAGGTTCAAAAGTTGAATCAAATCATGAACTGTAGATGCATAGTCAAGTCACAACCTAAATTAAACCTCCTTTGTATGGTACATGCATTAGATGCATTTTAATGGTAGTTATGGATATAGGCTCAATTTAATTGAGTTATCCATAATCTGAATGTATATATGTGATATACATAATCAAGATCATCCAAGTATTGATGAGACCAAAGGACAAATCCTTCAACCAAATAATAGGACTTACGCCTTCCTTAATATGGTAAAAACCAGAGTTTTTCTAGAGTTGGGTTGTTGGGCAAACCCAAGCCTACTCTACATGAATATGTTCAAACCATGGAAATTAGATTTCTGGATTAATGGATTGGTCCTAACTGGAAGCGTTGATTTGTTGAGCAAACCCAAGGTCAACGTGGATAAAGGCGAAGTTGGGTTATATACATGGGATGTATATAAATCAAGAGTTGATGACCTAATGAGAGTGCTAAATCAACAGTTGATAGCACAAGTCAATATTTGCATAAATGAATGCAATTGGTATGTATGATACCTACCGATTGACCTAAAATGGATTGTTAGGCAAATCCAAGGTCATTCTTGGTGATATCGGATATCGACCTATTAAGAAAACTATAAGTTTTTTCGAATTCGTAATGAGGGCTATAGATTTAAATAAGAATAATAGGACCTATAATGCATATGATTAAAGACCTTAATCGTTATGCATTAATGTACATTATAACATTTTGTCTCATTCTTCTAGGTTATTGAATCGTACGATGTCTTCTAGTGTAAACTTACACTCCCTATTAGATTCCAGCAAAATCACAGAACCTAACTTCTTGGATTGGCTATAGAATTTGAGAATCGTTCTCAAATCCAAAAAACTAGGATATGTTTTAGATTAACCACTTCTTGATCCCCCACTGTCGATGCATCTGATGAGGATCAGAAAGCTTATAAGAAGCTACTAGATGATAGTGAGTTGGCTAGCTGTATAATGCTGGCCTCTATATCACCAGAACTGTAGAAGCAGTATAAGGCTATGGATGCTCGTGCCATAGTCTCCCATCTAAGGGAACTGTTTGATAAACAAGCTCAGTTTGAAAGGTTCAAGACCTCGAGGTTGCTTTTCCATTCTAAGATGGCTGAGGGATCATCTCCAGTGCAGTATGCGCTAAAGATGAATGGATACATTAAGAGATTAGCCAGTTTAGGCTTCAAAATGGATCATAAATTTAGTATAGAAGCCAGTTTGGCTTCATAATGGATTATGAATTAAGTATAGACTTAATTCTGACTGGTTTGACTAATAGTTATTCATAGTTTGTGCTTAACTATCGGATGAACCAAATATCCACAACAATACCTGAGCTGATTAATTTGATCAAAACAACTAAACAGACTGTCAAGAAAGATAGTAAGAATGTGATGCTGGTGGACTCTGCTTCTAGTTCTCAAAAGAAGAACCAAAAGAAGAAGAAGAAGTCCAAGAAGCCAGTGGGAGGTGTAGACAAGAAGAAGGCAAAGGAGACAACACCAAAGGGGATATGCTTCCATTGCAACAAGGAAGGGCATTGGAAAAGGAACTGCAAAGCTTATCTGGAGTCACTGAACCAGAAGAAGGCATTAGATGCCCCACTGTCTACTTTAGGTATGATATCTGTCGTTAAGGTTAATACTATTTCTGATCATAACAT
Source organism: Erythroxylum domingense (assembly GCA_025594535.1). Lineage (NCBI taxonomy): Eukaryota > Viridiplantae > Streptophyta > Magnoliopsida > Malpighiales > Erythroxylaceae > Erythroxylum > Erythroxylum domingense. Next base: position 1,833 of record JANQBM010018357.1, on the reverse strand, counting down.
TTAGGTATTAGATACTGGATGTGGTTCACATATATGTGTTGATATGCAAGGTCTCAGGGATAGTAGACCACTCAAGAAAGGAGAGATGGACCTGTGTAGGAAATGAAGCAAGAGTTGCTACATTACTTGTAGGGACATATGTTTTGTATCTTCCTAGTGGACTATAGTTAGTTTTGGAAAATTGATATTATGTATCCATTGTGACTAAAAATATTGTATTTGTTTCATGTCTTATTAAAGTGGGTTTTAACTTTTTTAAGCAATGGTTGTTAAATTAAGTTGAATGAAATGTTGTATGGTACTGCTACATTGTGCAATGGAATTTACATATTAGATATGTCCAATCTAATTTTAAATATCAATGACAATAAAAGACAAAAACGAGATAACTTAAATCATCTTACTTATAACATTATCGATTTAGCCATATAAGTGAGAAACATATGATTAAGATATACAAGAATGGTAGCCTAGGGTGGTCATTTGATTATGAATCATATGAAACATGTGAATCTTTCTTTTTAGGTAAGATGACTAAATTACCTTTTAAAGGAAAAAGTGAACGAATAAATGGGTTATTAGACCTAGTACATTTTGATTTATATGGTTTGATGTCCATTCATGCCATAGGTGGTTTTGTGTACTTCATTACTTTTATCGATAATTATTCACGATATGGGTATGTGCATCTAATGAGATACAAGTCTGAAGTGTTTGAAATGTCAAACAATTTCAGTAAAAGTATTAAGACACTTCGATTATATCGAGGTGGTGAATACTTAAATGAGAAATTTCTAACTTATCTCAGAGATAACGGGATAGTATCCTAGTAGACTCCACCTTACACACCACAACATAATGGTGTGGCAGAAAGGAGAAATCAAACTTTGTTAGACATGATAAGGTTAATGATAGGCTTAGTAAATCTGCCGAATTCCTTTTAAGGTTATGCACTCCAGACTGTTGTTTATGTGAAAAACAGAGTCCCTTCAAAGGTAGTTGAAGTTACTCTATATGAGATATGGACTAACAAAAGGCCCTATCTTTCTCATATGAAAGTCTAAGGTTGTCCGGTTTATGTGAAGCGGATTTAATCAGATTAGCTTGAAGCGAAATCTGATAAAATTTTGCTTATAAGATATCATAATGAAACAATTAGATATCATTTCTATAATGCTTTAGAGTAAACGGTGTTTATCTCAAAGCACCTTTTTAGAGAAAGAGTTTCTTTTAAGAGAAGACAGTGGGAGCAAAGTTGAACATAATGAAGTTTATGATGCTCAAATAGACGTAGATCAATTGAATGAACCTGAAATTGTTATTCACAGAGACGAGACAACAGTTGAACCTTCTGACACACAAAATTTTCTTAGTTCAAGTAGGATACGCAATGTTTTAGAGAGATATGGATTTCTCATAAGCAAACAAAATGACGTATTGCTCATAGAGGACAATGAGCCTACAACCTATGAAAAGGTTTTGAAGAGTTTAGAATATGAAAAATGGATTCAAGCTATGAAGTTCGAAATGGATTTCATGTATAAAAACCAAGTATGGACTTTGGTTGACCCACCCGAAGGGTTAAAAACCAAAGGGTGTAAGTGGATTTTCATGAAGAAAATTGACATGGAATGTAATGTGATTATCTACAAAGTGAGGCTAGTAGGTAAAATTTATCGTCAAAGACAAGGAGTTGCCTATGACGAGACATTTATCCCCGTAGCTATGCTTAAATCCATTAGAATACTCCTAATCATTTGTAACATCCCGTTTCCAGAGAACGGGTCGGACCAAAGAAACGGGTCCAGATGTGGTAAATTACCACATCACATG
>JANQBM010018311.1:0-11801 GCA_025594535.1 Erythroxylum domingense | reverse complement strand
TAAAATGTTTTTTGTTTGTTTGTACTGTCTTGTGTGGCATCCACATATCCTCCAGGGGGTATTATGTGGGTGTTACAGGTATGTTCGTCAGCCTTGAGGTATGCCCCAATAGGCTTGGTGATTTCTTTCAGCACATCTTCATGAAAATATCGAGGCAGTAGCCTTGGGATTCGTATCCATGTGGCTACTGAGTCGATGTGTTCAACAGTTGTGTCAAAATTCCGGTGGTAGGGATAAACAGTGATGTAATGCCCAAGTATGGACCATGGACCTTGCAACAGAACTTTATGGTAGTCGTCCTCACAAGACATCTTGACTATGTAGAAACCGTCTTCAATGTCGATTAGTTTAATGTCGCCCTTAGGCCTCCATAATCCCAAGAGCCTCTGGTAAAGCGTTTTGTAATTGATGTGTCTGCCTAGGGCCTAATGATTATTGATAGAGCATCATTCTCATCCATTTGTTGTTGTATCTTTTCAGAAAAGGCGATGAAATGCTCTCTGTCAATGCAGGTGTGTTGGACATCCGCTGGGGCCATAATAATTTGTCGGCGAGTGAAGTGTGAATTTGGAGAGGGACCAGACGACTGGTGGTGCTGATGGTGCAAAAGGGCGTTTTTAAACGACAGGGTAGCAGATGGCATCTTCACTGAGACTCCACTTGTATCAGTAGTAGGTTCAGCCATAGTATTAGACGTGGGATGGGTATTTGCAGCAGTATCAGTAGCATTCATAATAGTAGGCGTAGCGTCAGTGGTTTCAGAACCCGTGCTAACTGAAGTGGAGGTATTTTGTATCATTTGAGTATGTATAGGCGGAGTGATATGCGGTTGATCAGTGTCCATGTCCATTTGGACGATGGAAAGTAGTGGCGATGCTTTACGCGAAGAGAGAAGGGAGAGCAAAGTTTCAAGAGAGAGAAAAGAGTAAAGATTCGATTAATCATGATCTTGATATTCTTTTTACTCATGGTATTTCCATATAAAAGTGAAGTTGATACTTATCCTTAATAAGTTATGGTGCTTTTAATACATATGTATAGTATGATACTGCTTGTGCTAATTTCTAGTAAGATATTCATTAATATGTAAGGAGTCATGTGATAGTATTTTTCTACATCATATTTGTATGAATTTCATTTTATGGTGATGGTATTTTTTAAAGGCTTGCAGTTTTATAATCTGAAGACGTGGTATTTAAACATTAGATTAAGATTTTACAATTTTTTAGTTACAATATTTAACTAAGAAAATTATGTTAATGGAGATGGATGATAATATTATAGAATTTTTCACAATTCATTTTTTTTCCAAAAAGAAAATATTTGTTGAATATGATCCTGTGGATAATAAAAAATATATTGAAACTATAAAATAATGCTTACTTTAATTGTTAAACAACAATCTAGAACGTAATCTTTAAGTTATACCACAAATACCACTATATTAATCAGAAATTGCATATGCATTACGTAAACTATAACATCGGATAATCCAATATATGCTAAGATGTATTAATAGTCATAAATGCACATACCAAAATAAACTACACACAACTTGATTGCCTATTGGTGGAAAAAAAGAGCTTAAGTGAGATGATCTAGTTAAGGTGTCAAGATTACCTATTGGTAGTGAAATAGGCCTTATGTGGGGAGGTTTGGTTAAGGTATTAAGATCGCCTATTATTGGCGAAATGGAGGTTATCTTCTTCTATAATCAATAACTTGAAACTTCTCTTCATTGTCATTGATTGTTTGTTGATGTGACCATGTTTAATTCTATAAATAAAGACGAAGAGGGAAAATAGTATACCAGTTACCTTGTTGTATAGATTTTTAAAAAATAAAGAGTGGAGAGATTTCGGTACCTTGTTTTAGGATTCTATAAAAGAGAAATAAAAATGCAGCAAGACGTGTTTTAGGGTTTGGTAAATATAAATTGCTATTTACTAGTACATTATAAAATTCATAATTATTCTCATCACTATTATATCTATTAAAAATATTGAATTGGCAATTGATGGCATGATTGACTACCAATTACCTAATAGTTTACTTTTTTTATTTTTTTCTTTCTTTTGCTACAATCTTATATGCATTTACCTATACACATGTGTAGTAAATTTTCCAATATGATCTTTATGTGAAATTAGTTGCTTCTTATTATAGTAAATATTCATACTTCTTACGAACCAAACTAAAAGCTAAAATTTCAAAATTTTGATAATGAATTGGTGTATAATCAATATTCAAAATCTCTCAAATTTGAGTTTTAATTTCAAATTTTTCTATCATTAGGAGCACAAATTGTTTTCTTACCATGTCAACTTCTCAATTGTAAAGTGGGTATATCAATACAATGTCTACCTTGTTGTATTGGCATCTAAAATGCAATAGATTGTAAGGATTAAGAGAGATTTGTTTTGTTTATTTTTAGGTTCTATTTAATGCTAAGAAATGAAAGAACAAGAAGCAACATTCTACTAAATAGGAGGACTTATTTAAAGCTTGTCGAGGAAATTTTTTACAATGAAAATTAGTTTATTACTTATCCCAGTGTAAACTATAATACTAGACCTGGTTTGGTACATATAAGTATGTGTACCAAAATCGTGTCCATTAGAGTGTCCTTTCAAAATTGTAACATGAACATAGTTGACTATATAGATGTGTAATTAATTTAATAGAACCTTTATTTAACACAAATTGGAACATGAGTAAGTACCAATTTGTATCCTTTATATAGTCCCCTTATATGTACCAAAACCATATCTATTACAGTGTCCTTTCAATTTTCTAATTTGAACATAGTTAATTGTATATATGTGTAGTTAATTTAATAAAAACTTTATTTAACACAAATTGGTACATGAGTAAGTACCAGTTTGTATCCTTTATATAGTCCCCTAGAAAATGTTGTTGTACTTACTTAATCATGTCCTACAAAAACTTCAACAGACATGATTTACTATACAATCGTTTGCCAGTTTTGCATCCTTTATAATGTCCTTATAAAAGTACAAATATGAACATGGTTGATCAGACAAATATGTATTTAACCATGTGCAATAAAATTTTTACTAGACATACTTTACTACATGGTTATGTGTTAATCGATGTCCTTCATATTTTTCCTTGACAATTTCTAACGTGAATACAATTGACTACACAAACGTGTAGTTAATTACGTCCATCAAAACTTTAAAAGGACACAGTTTAGTATATGGAGTATACTAATTTTGTCCTTCATAGTATGCATTTAAATAAGTGAATATGTTACTTATCTATAACGAATGGTAATGTTTTTTATAACTACACATGATATGAGATTTATATAGTCCTAGTATAATGACGATTCATGCTTGGTATTATTTGTACTCAATTATATTATTCTTAATTTAAGTGAAGGAGTTAAATTATTTTTAATGTGTGATAGTTATTTTTTTACATAGGTAGTGTTAGTCCTTAATGGCACCTAAGAGGGGGTGAAATGAGGGTTTATATTTTACTAGTGAAGGTACTCAATTAATAACAATCAATGTAAATAAGGATGAGGAAATTGTTAAATATAAATTAATTAAACAATTGGGCAATAATTTAAAGAGGATAGGGAAAAAATGCAAACTGATTTATATTGGTTCAACAAATAATTTGCCTATGTCCACTCCTATGGCTCTTTTCGAAATTGCACTATAACTCTTCTTTCAAAGTGATTGATAGCCTTTTTATAATTTTTCTCAGTAAAAAGGAACTCTTCTTACGATTTTCTTATAAGGTGAAGAGGAACATAAATCCCATTTGGAACACTCCCAAGTACAATATCTAACACCCCAATAAAAGATTGCAACTAAAAAATATCGCACTTATTTACTTGATAACTCAAAATGGCTCACTCATACAAATGGACACAATAGTGCTCAAATGATGAAAAAATATTTGAAATATATTATATCAAGTAAAATGTCGCACTTATTTACTTGATAACCCAAAACTTTCTTTATTCTAAAATCAATGAGAAAAAACCTATTTATAGTGTTTTAGGACCCAAAATAGTTGTTAGAGCCAAGAATTAGCCATTACAACTATTATATGTAGTACATTGGTCGACCAATATGTATTTACAGTACCAAATTCACTAGTCGTTAGATACTGGTTGACCAGTACACTTATTGGTTGATCAATACATTAAATAATGCTACTACAAATTCATGTTATACTGAATTTAACAACCGTAACATATATTGGTTGACCACTAACCCATATAGGTAGACCAATTACCCCAAAAACATGATTTTAACATCTTCAAATGCTCAAAACCAATTTGTTTAATCCAAATATGATTAAAACACTTCCCAAAATGTTTCCTAAAAATTATTTGAAAGATTAAAAGGCTTCTACATTAAAATCAAAAGCTTCAATGCCTCTTGATGAATGTAAAGACTCATACAATAAAGTAAGATAAAATGATGATGCATAATAAGCCTTTTATATCATCAAATTAACAAACCGAGCTTACAAATAATAATACAAAATATAAAATGACCTTGATGAACTTTAATCTTGTTTTGATCTTCATTTCATCGGTTATGAACTTCAACTTCTCTTTTTCGACTTCATACACTATCTTATGAGTTTATGGTTTCATTTTGTTTTAATATTGCTTTTCATCAAATTAATAAGCACATTAGTGGTAATTATGTTTTTTTATCATCAGAATAATCAATTGGAACCTCCCTTGGTTCAATAGTTAGTACTTAATATATTAAGTCCTAGTATATTTTGTATTAAGGGATGATATTATTTGTATTCAATCATGATATTCTCATCATAAGTGTAAGTATTACTTATTTTTATTGAGTATGATATTTTTTTGTACATAAATATTTGTATTATAGCATGTTATTCTTTGTACTTAGTTATAATATCCCATTTTAAGGTGTAGGTTTTACTTATATTTAATGACTGGTGATACTTTTTCTTCATAGGTATGGTATTACATATATTGAATCTCTTCCATATAAAAGTGAAATTATTACTTATTTTGTAATATGTTATGGTACTTTTTGTACATACGTTTAGTATGATATGTAACGAGGTATAGTATTACTTCTATTGATTTCAAACATAATATTTAATAGTATGTAAGGAGTCAAATGATGGTATTTTTCTACATTGTCTTTGTACAAATTTCATTACATGGTGGTGGTATTTTTCTAAAGGCTTATAGCTTTTTTAATTTGGAGATATGTAATTTAAACCTTAGATTAAGATTTTACAATTTGTCAGTTACAATATTTAACTGAGAAAATTATATTAACAAAGATGGATGATAATACTATAGAATTTCCTTTTTAACAAAAACATCCGTATGGAAACTCAACCTATTAACAATAACAAATATACTAAAACCATAACATTATCCTAACATTAATTGTTAAACAACAATCTATAACATGATCTTTAATTTATACCACAAATACGACTACATTAATCAAAAATTGCATCTACGTTGGATAAGTTATACCACTGAATAATCCAATATATGATAAAATATGTTAATAGTCAAAAGTACACATATCAAAATAAACTTCACATAACTTGATTGCCTATTAATGGCAAAACAGAGCTTAAGTGAGATGATTTGGTAAGATGCCAAGATTACCTATTGGTAGTCAAATAGTCCTTATATGGAGAGGTTGTTAAAGGTCCCAAGATTTTCTATTATTGGCAAAATGGAGCTTATCTGCCTCCATAATTAATAACTTAAAATTTTCTTCTCTTTCTCACAATTAATGGCTTGTTGATGTGGTCATGTTTAATACCACAGATAGAGAGGAGGAGGGAAAATCATATACTAGTTATTTTGTTGATTAGATTTCTAAAAAATAGTGAGTTGAGAGATTTAAGAGAGATTTTGGTCCTTTTTTTAGGATTCTTTAAAAGAGAAATAGAAAATTAAAATGACAAAGATAATGAAAATGCAACAAGAAGTTGCTTTAGGTTTCTCAAATAAGCTTCATAAATATAAATTACCCATTTACCATTACATTATAAAATTACATAATTATTCTCATCAATATTATATCTATAAAAATCCTAAATTGACAATTAGTGGTATGAATGACCACTAATTATCGGCTACTGAATCGACTCCTAATAGTTTAGTATTTTTTATTCATTGATGTCTTGTTTTTGTACGAGTATATATACAAATACCTATATACATATGTAGTAAATTTCTCCAATATGATCTTTATGTGAAATTAATTACTTCTTATTAAAATATTCATACTTCTTATAATCCAAACTAAAAGCTAAAATTTCAATGTTTTGGTATTGAATTGATGTATAATCAAAAATCAAAATTTCCCATATTTGAGTTTTAATTATTCTCTCTTAATTGTGCACTTACACATATTATTAATACTGATGTATATATCTAACGACTCGCCATCAACTAAATAATACTTATCCAAGGGCTAGAAGTGAAGTTTGTAGATGTATGAGAAATGTTGAAATAGTAAGTTTTTAAAGGATAACTAATCATAATGTGCTAAACCTTTTAGGATTTTTTCAATCGAGTACCCAAACTTTTAAAATTTTCAATTAACTGACCAATTTTTTAAAAAACTTAACAGTTTAATCCAAAAAGTTAGTTCCATTAGTAATTTTCTAATTTGGCTAACATAATCTTTGTTGTTTATGACATGTAGATATCTACTTGGAAAAATAGTGGAGTAGAGAGAACATTTTCTAGTGGACACGTACATATCATGAACAACAAAGATTTTATTAGCCAAATCAACAAATTACTAATAAAATTAATGTTTTGAACTGAAATGTTAAAGTTTTAAAAGTTTGAACACTCAATTGAAAATTTTAAAAACTTAAGCATTGGATTGAAAACATGCTAAAAAGTTGGGCACTTTAGAATTGGTTATCCCTTTTTTTAAAAAGAGAGTGATGCTCTAGATTCTTTCTAGCATATCTCCCATCTTACCTTTAAACCATCTTTGTTTCAGACTACCTTTGAAAATCAATTTCCACTTTTAAATGTTTTATTAGGCAAGCACTTCCCTGATTCCCAAATACTATTAATGGAAAAAATCATTCCTCTTGGCTTTACCCTAATGAGCTCCTCCTTAACCCTAGCTACCAACTATACAATTACTCCCTTTAACTTAAAGTCTCTAGATATACTTCATTATCCCAACACATTTCCTTTGCTTCCTTGTCCCTACCTTGCTAAACTTATTGCTTCTTTTATGGCTCTAATGGCCTTTGTAACTAAAAAAAATGGTAAAGATGCTCTCCCAAAATGCTTATAATAGGTTAATAAGATGGCCTTGAATAATGTGGTAAGGGAATCCATGCTTTTTAACAAGATTAGGTACATCACCCTACCAATAAATTAGTGGTTGTCTCTCTACATATAGAGGTGCTAAATATGAGAACTCAAAAATAGAAATATGTTTTAGTAAGTTTTTCATTGAAAAGTGCCTCTCATTTCTCCTTGTTCATCATTGGGCTAATAATAATTAGAAAAAACTAAGATTGGAAAATATCCTCATATTTGATTTGGTAAATTAACGCCTCAAATAGTGAAAGATTCATTGTATGCCCTAAAGGATAGATTAGAACAAGCTATACTTGACATTCAGTTATCTACTTCAAAGGAAACTTGTCTAAAACTACCTATAAGTGGTCAAGATTGGAAAATATCTTCATAAGTGAGTAAGGATTCATTATCTTCAAACTTACAACAGAGGATAAAGTTAATAAGATCTTAGAAGTTGGACCTTGACACATCCAAGTAAGTAATGTAATCCTCCAAAAACTGGCATCCATACTTAAATATGGAGAAAGCAACATTGAAGGACATTCTTAGTGAACTTTTATAATGTTCCCCTTGAATGCTGGTCTTTAAGAGGACTTGGTTACCTAACAAGCTCACTAGGTAATACTCTATGAACGGATTAAAAAACACTGTAAACCTCAAGAGTATAGGATATGTCTGAATCTATATCGAGTTAGATATAGGAAAGGTTCTCCATGTAATCTAAGAATAAAGAAGTTGAATGATAAAGGAAAGCTCATAGAGGACTACATTTCCATAAGTTACCAATAGAGACCTAAGAGGTAGGAGTAGGCTAAAGGTTGGCTACCTACTTTGAGAAAGGTAATGGATGAGAATAGTCTAGAGAAAAATGTCATTAAAGAGAAAAGGAATATGGAAACCACGTCAATAAGTAACGATTCTAATGTGAACCTATATAACTTTGTTTAATAAGGGAAGGTACTAAGTCCTCAACCATCTTTAACGCATAAAGCCATAAAGAACAAAATGAAAGACATTTTTGGGAGGGATGAAATACATCCTGATTTGGAGTTAGGGTGCTCATCTCCAAGGGCAAGAAGTGAAGAAAAAGAATTAACTTCCATTAAGCCAGATAAGCTAATAAGAAAAGACCTAGTTGCAAATCTAAGGAAAAGGAAGTGGTAACTCTGGCTCTCAAATGAATTTAGTCATTTGGAATTTTAAGGCCTAGATAATCTCAATAAACAACAAGCTTTGAAGGATTTCTTATCCTTTATGAAGCTTAGTTTTTTAGTTTAGTTTAAACCAAATTAAAGACTTCCCAATAAATCATGATGCTCACTACAATAGTCGTATTAAAGTCTCTCTTGCCCCTAATATCTTCCTCCTGCATCAGTGGAGTTGCTTCGATCAATTCACCAACTATCAGGTCTCACCAATCGGGTCCTAAATGCTCCTCAACATCACTATGATTTTTGCTACTAACTTGCAATTTCAAAGGAAGCAATTTTGAACAGACCTTACTTCTTTAAGAGTCAACTCCTTAGATCCTTATCTACTAATAAGTGACTTTCATTGCATATTACTTTCCCTAGAAGTGGATGGGCTTAAGTCTAAGTTAAACCGTTAATAATGAGGACTTATCCAAGTTCATTAGTGATGTAGCGATGACTGATTTGACATTTACAAGCAATTATTTCACTTGGAATAATAAGAAAATGAGGGACTAGTTCCTTAAAAAAAAAGCTTTACAGGTGTTTAGTTAACTCACTATAAATGTCTAAATTCCCCCTCAACTTTGTTCACTTCTTTAATCCACTCATATTAGACCATAAACAGTTGAAATTCAGATGAATATGGATTCCAATAAATGGGATACCCCTTTTGGATTACTCAATTCTCTTCTAAAAGTTCCAAGCTTTAGGGAAGCCACACGAAAAGGTTTGACCATTCAAATGACTAACACTTAAGCCTATATATGTGTGCAAAGTTTAAAAGGTGTAAAGAGTAAAGTAATTCAGTAGCACAAGTGGATTGAAACTTCTCAAGAAATGAAAAATAAGAAACTCTAAACCCTCATTTATATCAAAGTTAAGCTAAGCATTAATACCACCAATGAGGACCTTAAAAATACAGAGAGCATAACTTTTAGAAGGTATTTTAACTTTATAGATAACTATTTCTCAATGTTGAAGAAAAATAAAAATTTAACTAGTTAAAGGAGGGTGATAGGAATACAAAATTTTGTCATAATGTTATTTAAAACAGGAGAAATATGATCAAATAGTCTTGCTCTTAATGGTGCTACTATAAATGATCAATAACAATTAAAAGAGCTGGCTTTAAGTCATTATAATGCATTATTGGGTTCATTTATGGAAATGAGTTATTTTCTTGATCAAGTTAAGGATTATTTAGCTAACACCATACCTAGGGAGTTTAAGAATATGCTTATTAAGGACATCACTAATGAAGAAATCTAGGAATAAATCTTCAGTATAAATGTAAACAAGGCATCTGATCCTGATGGTTTAAGTGATAGTCTTTTAAAAGCATTAAGGATATTCTAGATAACATGGTAACTATCTCTATCTAGGAATTCTTCAATAGTAAGAAACTTCTTAAGGGACTGAACAAAACCTGAATTTTCCTAGTCCCTAAAGTCCTTAACCCAACTTCCCTTTATTACTATCAAAACATTTCTTTTTATAATCTAATATATAAAACTATCCAAAAAATTTTAGCATCAAGGTTGAAAGTTATCCTTAACCCCTTGTTAAGGAACTTATATTCAAGGGAGGACATAGGTGATAACATTTTGATTGCTGAAGAATTATTCAAGAATTTCAAAAAAGAAAAGGAATAAGGAGTTCTGCCTTAAAGATTGATTTCAGGGAGGCTTTTAACTCTTTAAATTGGAACTTCTTGCAGAACTTAATGGAGGCATTAGGTTTCCTTAAAAAGTTTACCAATTGGGTTATGTGATGTGTCACTACAACCTCGCTCTCCATACTAGTTAACTAAAAACCTATAAAGATGTTTAGAGCTACCAATGATCTTAGATAAGGGGATCTGTTGTCCCTATACCTATTCTTCCTCAGTATAAAAATCCTCTCCAGACTCATTGATCTTAATATCTCTAAAGAACCTTGCATTAAATTTTAGTTCAAATGTCATAATATTATAATTTTTAATCTTTTTCTAGATGGTCTACTATTACTTTGTGGGGTAACATCCAAATTAGTTAAGGTGTTTATTATCTCTTTGGAGCAATTAAAAAACATATATAGATTACAATCCCATTAAAGTAGTTTTTACTTATCAACAAGCTCTAGTGAAATTTAGGATTTGTTAACTATAATTAAAGACTTCAAAAAAGAAAAAATTCCTTTTAAATATTTAGTTGCTGCTATAATAACTAGTAGGCTATCATTTTCTAGTTATGCATCTCTCATTAGCTCAATTCAAAAGAGGTCGAATATTTTGTGTAATAAAACCCTCTTGTATTGCTTCAACTAATTATCTCATTACTAAATAATTTACAAATGTATTTAAGCTCTCATATGGAAATTCCATTATAAATAACAAATATCATTAAGAAGATCCTCAAGAAGTTCCTCAAGTTAAGACTTGAGGATAAAGCTAAAGTTACTAAGGTAAAATGGCAAGAAGTCTTTACCAAAAGAGAATAAAGGACTTAGTATCAATTCAATCATAATCTTGAGCAAGGTACTCTTAATCAAGAGGTTCTAAAAGATCTTCATAGGTAAGGAGTCACTTTAGGTTTAATAGATATGTATGCACTTCTTAAAGGGAGAAAGTATAATGTCAATTAAACCAATGGCAAACACCTCATAGAACTTAAGGCAGATCTTCCAGATGAGGGATTCCGTTTGCTTGGTCATCAATCATAACCTAATGAATGATAAAGGTAACTCATTTTGATTTGGTTATTGGCACAAATTGGGACTTCTTTAGATGCTTCAGGAATTTAACACAGTTAAAGGAAGTATTCTTGTTAACATTTAGGTGGAAGCCGTTATAAAAGGTAATGCATGAAATTGGACAATTAATACTTCAAGGGGCTTCAGGATGATCAAAGTCAATCTCCCTTTAAAGTCCCCAAACTCATCTAAAGAGGATTCTATCTTGTGGATCAATAATAAATCTATGTAATACTACAACCTTTTATGAAAAATCTATTGACAGGTTCATAAAATATGATAGATTGGCATGAATTGGTTTATAATATGAACTAGTTTATATGATACATAAGACTTGGACCCCGTTTCTGAAGTCCAACTCTTGCAGAAAATCATAAGACTTGAGCTATTTCCAATAAAGAACAACTTGATCCTTAATTAGTGAATTCTATATTTAATTCCAAGTAAATAACGGTTCAATAATAATGACTTAACTTCTTCTTCATATCGTCTGTGGTTAGCCCATCGTCTGTGTTTACTTATGGCCTAAGTTCTATCGTCTG
>JANQBM010018260.1:0-11806 GCA_025594535.1 Erythroxylum domingense | reverse complement strand
GTCGATTTAATTTTAAGTAAATAGCTTAAATTCAAATTGATCAATTTTAAATTAGGAGGAATAATTTAAATGCTTTTTTCAGAATGGGATCATTTTTATATTAAAAATAATGTTTGAATAACTGTATCAAAATAACATTATTTTGAGTTATTCGAATTAGTTAAATTTTTTTCGAATTTAGAATTTTAATCATCTTTTTCAACTCGATCTTACTCGACCCGATCTATTTATTAACATGCTAAGTATTAGGATTCACAGAACCACGTCCACCTTTACTTGATTTTAACTAAAACCATAGGTTCTGTGTTTAACTAGGAATGTATTATATGAGTGACTCCTTTAGGAAATTCATCGAGGGAATGTAAACATATAGAATTGATTTATTTATCGTCCTATTAATTTGATTTTAAACCATCTTACTTTTTGGTAGAGAAAATTAGAGATAAAAGATTATTTTAGATTAGGATTAAATTAAGTAGATCAATTTTAATTCAATTAAATTCAAATTTAAAATAAATAAATAATTTTTTAAGTTCAACTAATCGTAAAAACTTAAATTGATACAATTCAAAATCAATGAATTAATTATATTTGATAAGACTTAAACTCTTATTTAAATATTTAAATTCAATTGAATTTAGAGTTAGACTTGGACTTTAGGAAACCCAACCTTAAAAATTATAATTATTATTATTTAAATATGCATAACTAAGTTAACAAAAAGCATAATCAAATTTTAAATTCAACTCAGTCCGTTTCATTCATGAAAAATGATCACCCTTTATATCAATAATAATAGTTACAATCAAGAGACTTTATTCTTTTGATTTCTCACATATTCATTCTTAGATTTCCTTTTGAATAACAATGATTGAAATCTAAAATAGTTTATTTTTAAAAATCAACAAGTGCACAAAGCTTCCTGCACGAGGGTTGTAATATACAAAGCTTCCCCTTTGTAATTTTTACAAAAGCTTGTTTTTGTAATTCGAACCTACGACCTTTTGATCACAAAGGAATAACTTCTTCTGAAAAAAATAATTTACTTTTTTTCGTAATCTAAATCTATTCACCAAAAAAAATACTTATTTCCAACTGTTAATTTAACTTATATATTGTACATAAGAGCTGAAATCTTCAAATGCTTGTCACCATTCAATGATTTCCCTCCACATGACAAAGTTGCTGTCGTTCCAAATTTTCATGTCCGTTTTCACTTAATTTTGTGGTCTGAATTTCTCCATCACCTGTTTATCAACTTGTAAAACAAAAGGGAATCATAGGAAGGAAGAGATATTAGAGAAAAACGTGAAATGTGACTGGCTAAATCATGAACAAGGGGGAGGCAGGCAGGACGTTTCATAAGATAAGAGGGCCAATTTTTGATTATTTCATGGGTCATCCTGATTCCAGACAACAATAATCCACCTTTTAGAGATGCAAGCGAAAGACATGGACAAGCACACGTTCGCTTTGATTTGGTGGACAAAACCAACGATCTTACCTTTTTTCTTGTTATTTGCTCTTCGATGGTGATCTTTGAGTAGGCCTTCCATTCACATATTAACTTCCCAACTTATGTATAAAAATCAAACTCTTTGGATTACAAGAAGAATCTAGGCGCAAGGACGAAATTTAAAGGAGTTGACAGACGTGTACCAGTAGAAGTGGAGCCTCTAATTTAATTTGACCCAACACTGAAAATATTTGTCGACTCCGGACATAATAAAAATTAATAGATCGATAGGGGTAATAGTGTGTGTATATATACAAGAAAAATCGCTCCACCAACTAAGGATGACCATGTACTAATATTAAATTTGGACATTCATTTTGTATTTTTAAAACATATTTTTGTATTTAAAAACTATTAGAAATAAATATTAAGAACAATTGTACATATTTTTTAGTCTATTATAACATAAATTATTATATGATTAATCATATCAATATTTTAACGAGATTTTAACCAGAATAAAAGTTAAACCCATAAGACTAGAGATTTAACGTTTAATCGGTATTAAATGTCATAAAATTGACTAGAGATTGAATAAAATTAAAGAGTTTGTCTTGCTCAAGCCATTGTACAATTTTGCCATGTTCAGTACATACAATCTAAGCTCCCTAGCATCTTTAGAAAACTACGTTCTTCATTAATTTTAAACAGTCTTGCGACATCATTAGCATCCGATGCTCTTAGATAATGTTGTCCAAAGACCTCTAAAATGGCTCGACAAAACCTTTTTGTACTTTCAATTGCAGTTGATTCTCCAATTTTAATATATTCATCAGTTGAATCAACTAATACATTATACACCAACATTCGAAATGTTGATGTTACTTTTTGTAAACAAGACAATCCTAATTTACCACATCCATCTCTCTGTTGCATAAAGTAGTCATCATGACCTTCAACAGCATCAATAATTCGTAGGAATAAATTTTGACTTATTTGAAATCGCCTGCAAAACATTGCTGCGTTATATCTTGAATTTTTTGCAAAATAATCATCTCATAGTCTTTAATTTGCTGCAGCATGGTCATGATAAATTACTCTATGGCCAGAGATTAAGCCTTTATGCTTTGGCTGGTTCACTATATTATTCATATAATAATCCATTGTAAGGTTGTTATTAGTATATGTAAATAGTAACGCTTTGTTTTGTGCTAATATTGCAGAAGTGAGATCCAATTCATCCTCCAATAATGAGGATGATATATAAGAAGTACTAGCATTAGTACTCATGGTTGTAGATAAATATGATGAAGGGTTCAATGATGAATTTGCTAGTGATTCATTCATTTATATAGTAAATAATTCATTTTATGCTTTATCTCATTTATCTTTGCTCAAAACCTAACTCTATCTCTTCTCAACCGTTGAATTAGCATTGATATTCTTATCTTTTCCACACGATATCCAAAACAAGATAAGGAATCTCTGCAAAAAATCTAACTCTATCTCTTCCCAACTATTGGATTAGATTGCATTCATCTCAACCATTTATTGATATTCTTATCTTTTTCACACAATATCCAAGACAAGATAAGGAATCTTTGAAAAAAATATAATTCTATCTCTTTCCATCCGTTGGATTAGATTGCATTCATCTCAACCGTTTATTGGTATTCTTATCTTTTCCACACAATATTCAAGACAAGATAAGGAATCTCTGCAAAAAATCTAAATCTATCTCTTCCCATCCGCTGGATTAGATTGCGTTCATCTCAACTATTCATTAGTATTTTTATCTTTTCCACACAATATCCATGACAAGATAAAAAATCTCTACAAAAGAACTAACTCTATTTCTTCCCAACCGTTGGATTAGATTGCATTCATCTCAACTGTTCTTTGTTATTCTTATTTCTTTCACTCAATATCTCTATAAATAGTTAATTTGTTCTACTAAACTGAAACCCTCATTTCATATAACGCTATTTGAAATCCTAAACTATAGCACTCTTTGAAACGTATCCGAAAAATGACAAGCTCAAATTTTGGTGTAAAGCCTTCAAATATCTCTCGAAGTACATCATATTTGCTTAAAGAAGATCGAGTCCTATGCCATGTATATCTTAATATTTCACAAGACCCAGTCACTAGTAGAGATCAATCTATAACTCAATTTTGTTCTCGTATCACAATTGAGTACCATTAAATGTTGCCAAATCATACCACCACTGTTCGACCTTGGAGATCTTTACATGCTCGATGGCAAACCATAATGATAGGTGTTGGAAAATTTAGAGGATGTGTTCGAAAAATTGAAAACTTGAATCTAAGTGGTGCTTCTGAACAAGATATTGTAAGTACTTTATTTGTTTGTTTTTTTCTTTGTATGAATTGGAATAGATTTGATTTATACCCTAAATTCTAATTTAAGTTACATTGTTGTCTTGTAGTTCGAGAAAGAAAAATATTTACTCGTTCAAGATCCAAAATTTCAAAAAGGTTTCAAATTTGACCATGTATGGCAATCATAAAAAATATGGAGAAATATGCTACTACTTGCAAACGTGTCGGGTCATTGAAAACGATCTACTTATAATAAAATGTCATCGTCCGAATGCCAAAAGTAAGATAAGTCAATAGGATCATCATCATTTTGTATTGATTTAAATAATGATTTTGAAGTTGATGAATTTACTAAAAAATGATGAAGCTGATCGTCCTATTGGGAGAAAGAAAGAAAAAATAAAAAAGGAACAAAATGAGGAAATAAAAAAACTTTTTATGTCCATGAATAAATAAATCAAAAGAATGTTTTCTCACAGTCAATCTCTTCTCGAAAAAATTATGAACTTCAGTTATTCCAAGCTCAAAATGAGGCCAAAAAATTAGAGTTACGACAAAGATAGGAAGATAATAAAATTTTATGCAAAGATCTGGATTCCATCAAAGATCCAGTGATGTGTGAGACTTTCATAAATGAACAAATGAAAATTTATGCCAAAAACACTAAAAAAGGAGAACCTCAAGGAGGAGCTGACTCATCTAATTGCTTTAGCTAATATTTTGATTTTTGAGGAAATGAAGATGACCTCCAAACCATTATTTATTTATGTTAAATTAATATTTTCAAGTGCTTTAGTTTTACTTTTAATTTGATTGTTGTAATTTTATTTTGATTGTAATCTCGAGTTTGGTTGTAATTGTAATTTAATTTAGTCTGGTTGTAATTTCAAACATTTTTGTTGAGTTTTAATTTTTTAAATCAATGTTGTAGTTTAAGTTTATGTACCTTTTAATTCAAATTTACTATTTATTATTAAAATATTTTATTAATGAATTGATAGCATTTATAAATAAGAATTATTAATAAATATAAAAAATGAATTTAATATTATATTAAATATTAGTGTCATTTTAAAGATCTCAATGAGATCTTTGTAACGATATATTTTGTGTAAAGTATTATATATTTTAAATTTAATTACTTAGTAAATTATGTAAATAGATCAAATTGTAAGAAGGACATAAAAGAAATATGTGAATAAGAAAAATGATCAAAGATGTCATTTTATAACTTTTAGTGCATGAATAGGAGCGCAACAAAATGGTGTCCAATTTTAGTGTGTTCTTTGGAGTGAATCAACACACCAAAACACCTGGTCGGAGATGGCCTAAGTTGGCATATATATTTATATAGAAAATTAGCCTACTTTTGCTTCAGTAAACATATATTTTTTCGTAGTTTTAATGTTTTCTTAATACAGAAAATTTATTTATTTTTTGGTTAAACCAACCAGTATCCGACGTCACATGTACAACTGATACAAAACCAAGCGAAACAAAAAATCAATGCAAACCCAGCCAAAAACAAAGATAAGGACGACCCAAAGAATCGGTTTGAACAATGCCTTTTAACAAATGAGGGCATCTTTGAGTGTTATCATAAACTTTCATCCTCCCCCTTTCTCCTTCATGAGGTAAAAAATCCGAGACAAAATTTGCTTCCCTGAATTGGTGTTGTACCATGTAATTCATTCCCTTCAATTTCTCACATAAATCATCCCAAAAATCCTAGAGGTAACACATTGTGCACTTCCTAGTACGTATCCAATCTACGACAATTTTGGAGTCACTTTCAATAATAATATTATTCATATTGAGCTGTTTGCAAAGTCGAACTCCTTCCACAATGGCCTTTAGTTCTACATTATTATTAGTGCCATGTCCATAATGCGTAGAGAAAGCCCCTTTCACGAAGCCACGACTATCTCTTATAATGCCACCACCTCCTATATTACTGGAATTCCTTCGACAACTCCCATCGCAATTAAGTTTAAACCAGCCCTCAGGGGGCCTAGACCACTTTACTATTTTTCCATGATTAGGAATTATGTTATGATATTGTAATTGAAAATTTTCAAAAACAACTCTATCATGATCTGAGAATTTCTAGGTTGAGCCAAGATTGTCCCCCAGAATTTTAATTCAAACACGAACAGCTTGCCAAACCTGATTAGTGTTTTCAGCCTTCCCCTCCATTCTCGCTTTACATGTTCTCTTCCATAGGCACCACGTGATTAAACAAGGAATTAAACCAATCAACGTTCCTTTGATGGAAGACTTCTTGGCATAATTAAACCAGTGCAACACTTTGGATTTCCAAGACTAATGTTATGCCGTGGGGATCCCCATTTCTGTGCTAGTAAAAAACCATACATGGGCCGCAACCTCACCCCAGGAGAAAATATGGTCTATGCTTTCCTGTTGACACCTCTGACAACAATCACAAGCTGTAGCTAAAGAGACCCCTTTGTGCAAAATTCTTTCATCCATCGCCAGAGAATTAAACTAGTTCCTCCACATACATATAGATATCCTTGTAGGTAAACTATTATGCCAAAACCACCCATAACTCGGAAATAACTGCCCTTCAATCCTAGTAACCTCCTAATTTGTAGAAGTAGAAAAATTACCATCAGGAGAAGGCTTCCATGTAGTTATATCCACACCCCTTTTCCCAATCAAAATATGCAGAACAATATCTGCCACCGTATCAGTATCAACTAAGTCCTTTAACAGGTCTGTATTCCAAGAGTTATTAGTCCAGCAATCACTAATACGCAAGTTCAAATTAGCTATATCTTGAACTCTAGCAGAAAGCAAACCCGAAGATAATCATCTATCAAACCATAAAGAAGCATTACCACCCCTGACCAAAACCTTCACTTTGTCCATAACTTCTGGTAATCCAAGGGCCTCCTCTTTTATACTAAGATCTGAATTTTGTGAAAATACTTAGCTATGAAAAAATCAATCCACAGATTGTTGATAGAAATGAGACGAAAAGCAAATTTCATATGAAGTGACTTTTTCAACTCTTTGAAATCTCGAATGCCCAAACCACCCTCCTTTGTAGGCTTGCACACTTTTTTCCAAGACATCCAATGCAATTTTCTTTTATTGTTCGTCTCCCCCCTTAAAAAATTTGCAAGAAGAGAGTTTCTGCGGGAAAGAATAGTAACCGAAACATTCGTTACTGACATAAGATGGATAGGCATGCTAGACAAAACATGTTTAATAAGAATCAACCTACCACCTTGTGAAAGGAGTAGGAATTTCCAGCCAGCTATTTTCTTCCTCACTTTTTCCACAAGATACTCAAAAATTCTGGTAGTCGATCTAGCCAAGTTCAAAGGGGCTCTCAAATACGTAATCGAAAACTTACCTTCCTTGAATCTGGTGATTTTGAGCAGACCACGTTTCTGACTTAATGCAATCCTCTTAGAAGCAAATAAAGTTGACTTCTCCTTATTAATTTTCTGCCCCGACCATTTTTCATATAACTCGAGCGCATGCATTAGATTTTTAGTCGAACGTTTCCCCCCATTCACAAAAATGAGGACATCATCAGCATAAAGTAGGTGAGAAACCATAGGAGCACCAATAGGATGGTGATATTTACCAATCCTTCCTTCCTCAAAATTTTTCCTCAACAGTCTAGTTAAAATCTCCTCCATGACAATAAATAAATAAGGGGACAGGGAATCTCCTTGACATAAACCCCTTGAAGACTTAAAGAAACCTTTCATAGTTTCATTCATCAAAATAGAAAACCAAGGAGACTTTATACAATTACCAATCAATCCGTAGAACCTCTTAGAAAAACCAAAGGCCCAGAAAACCCAATTCACCCTATCATAAGCCATCGCTATATCAATTTTCAACATCGCATTGCCACCTGCAGATTTTTTATTCAATGAATGAACCATTTCCTGTGCCAGAGTAATTTTTTCAAAAATACTATGTCCTGGAACAAAAGCCCTTGTTCATACGACACTACTTTATCAATAATGCCTGTTAATCTATTGACAATAATCTTGTAGAAAATCTTATACACCACGGAAAAAAGACTTATAGGGCGAAAATTATCGAAGCTCGTCAGCATAGAGACTTTTGGAATTAAAATAATAAAACAGGAAGAGTAAAACCTGGATAATGGCGCACCACTGAAAAACTCTCTAGCAGCAGCTATGACGTCCTCCTTCACAATATCCCAGCAAACCATATAAAACTCAGACCCAAAGCCATCGGGGCCCGGACTACTATTTTTGGGAATAAAGAATATGGCTTTTTTAACTTTGATCTCCGTTGACTCCGCACAAGCATCTCATTGTCTTCATCCGATACTTTTCCATCAACTAACTCGCCCAAATCACAACTCTCGACTTCTGAATTTCCGTTTAAATTTTTTTGAAAATAACTCTCAGCCCCAAAACGAACTGCTTCGGCACTCTCTAGGACCCTTCCATCTGAAAGCATCATTTTCTTGATCATGCTCTTTAAGCGACGTTGTTTAATAATGGCATGAAAGAAAGCAGAATTTTTTTCACCTTCAATGAACCTTTTTTTCTTAACAAGTTAACCCAGATGAGAGGCTTCCCTCTTCTCCTATAAATAAAGCTCTATTTTAGTTGCTAATAAATCTTCTTCAATTTCCTCGGAAAATTCAAATTGAAGCTTCTCCTTTAAAATGCCCATTCTCTCCTCAAGCGCTCTTATATTTCCTTCTACTCTTCCAAAAACATTTTTATTCCAAGCTCTTAAAGCAATCTTACTACGTTTCAAACAGATCGTAAGCTTCATCAGGCCTTGAACCTCATCCAGACTATTCGACACTTCCTTCACAACTTTCAGAAAATCAGCATCAAACACCACATGTTCAGGAAACGAAAAGGAAAAGGTCCATATGCAGTAAGTGGTATATCTGAAGAAACTACCATCAGGAAATGATCCCAAAATTTACGACTAAGGTAATTCACTTTTGCAAACTGAAAATGAGTGAAGAAATTATTATTGATAAGCACTCTATCTAGCTTCAACCAACTCCAGGAGGTCCCAGTGTGCCCATTACACTAAGACATCCGTTGTCCCGAACAAGTTAACTAAAGGACACCTGTCAATAAAATCATTAAACTCATTCATGGAAGGTAGAGATCGAGGATTACCACCAATTCTCTCATAATTCAGTATTGCATTGAAATCACCTAATATGATCCAAGGCTGATCAATCACCTACAACCCTTTCAGATCTTGCCAAAGAGCCCTTCTCTCCATATGAGAGCACTTATCATAAATAAAAGAAATCAAAATTTTTTGTCCATCGATCATCAACCACCCAGAAATAGATTGAGTCGAACACACTACTGTTTCAAAAAATTTGGGTCATTCCAAAACGCCCATATCTTTCCCCTTTGCAATTCATTCGAAATATGATAATGATAATTCAAGTTGAGATAATTCTCCAACTCATACATACGATTCACTTTAATAAATGGTTTCTTAGCAACAAACACACTCACCTTAAACTTATTGAGTAACTTTTTTAAGTGACCTTTAGAACTGCCCACCCTCTTATATTCCAGAAAAAATATTATCAATCATAAATTTAATATTTTTTTAGGAGGATGCAGCCTCTGAGATTTCCTTACCAAATTTCCTTCCTGTGTATCTGATTTTGTGGCTTCTGCAGCAGTGGATTGTATCTCTCCATCTATGTCATACATTTTTTCCTTCCCCAACAAAACTGTAAATTCTCCTTCCTCTCACTTTGAAGAATAGCATATCGGGTCATCTCCTTATGGTCTGCCATTACCCAGACAGTCGTTATTCTCTTCCTAATCTAGCACCGTATTCTGCACTCTATCCACTTGTTCATTCCATTGCAAAACAGGTTCCTCATCATGCCAAACTTCTTCACACTCTTCATCATTATTATCAGGGTCTCTCGATATAGTAGTTTGCACAAATTTACCACACTCTATTTCTTCAACCTATTTTCCTTTTCTGTTGTTGTATCATGTCACAGCTGTTTATCAATTTCGGTTGTGCAGTTATCAACTCTTTATCTGATTTTTCCTCAGAAACCATCTCTGCTGGACTGTTCACGTTACCATTAATAGGCCCGGTATCTAAAAGTTTCTCTCCCATAATAGTGCCAGTTCTATCCTCCATCGTCTTCTTGACACCCTTTTGTTTCCAGATTTGTTTTTCTTTAACTTCTCCTTTATTTATCCTCTTCTCACCCACCTTACAAACAATAGAAGTATGCCCTTGTCTAAAACACTTTGAACAATATAAACTACTTCTTTCATATTTGGCCTCCTTCCATAAGCAATTCGTGGGAGAAACTACCATCAGAAAGCCCTTTACTAGTTCCATAGTTAGATCAGCTTCAACATAGATGGGTGCCCTAGAGGCACGAGCACAATTCAAGGTGGCATTATTCGTTCCAAGGTACCGACCAAACCTGGTAGCTATAATCTGTAAGATCTTAATCCGATATAAATGCATTGGTAGCCTGGGTAGAAAAATCCATTGAGGTGTAATGGGAGATTCCTTGTTCACTTCAAAGTCTTTAGTCCATTTGAATAACCGAAAAGGTATACCTTCCAATGTTCTTCCTTCACGTGCCAACCATGCACAAAGTCTCTTTCATTTTTCAAATGAATCAAGACATTAAATTCATCTATAAAATTGATATTTGGAACGTCTATTAACCCCCAAGTTTTCACCACACTGAGTCTTAAGTTATCAATGGAAGGACGTGTTTTCATAAATTTCATCACCAAAGCATACCTGAATTCATTAGCCACTTTTGTCATCTCCACCTCTAAAAAAACAAAGCCTATCTCACCATCTATTTCAACCAAAAAATGTGTTAGATATATGTTAAATGTATTTATTTTAATTTGATTGTTGTAATTTTAGTTTGATTGTAATCTCAAACTTGGTTGTAATTGTAATTTATTTTAGTTTGGTTGTAATTTCAAACATTTTCGTTGAGTTTTAATTTTTTAAATCAATGTTTTGGTTTAAGTTTATGTATCTTTTATTTCAAATTTACTTTTTATTATTAAAATATTTTATTAATAAATTTATAGTACTTATAAATAAGAATTATAAATAAATATTAAAAATAAAATTAATATTATATTTAATATTAGTGTCATTTTAAAGGTCTCAATGAGATTTTTGTAACGATATATTTTGTGTAAAGTAATATATATTTTAAATTTAATTACTTAATAAATTATGTAAATAAATCAAATTGTAAGTAGAACAAATAAAGAATATGGAAATAAAAAATGGTAAAAGATGATATTTTACAACTTTTGGTGCATAAATAGTAACATGTCCAATTTTAGTGTGTTCTTTAGAGAGAATTTAATACACCAAAACACCATGGTCTGTTCGCCGGAGATGGCCTAAGTTGGCATATATATCTCAGGAGTTTTAAAGTAACTCTATTCTTTAGACTCGAACTCGAAATTTTGGTTAAAAATAGAGGGCCCGTAATGCTATACTACTTTTTTTTAAAAGAAAAGTCCAAATCACTTGTATCTAAATATAAATCATTATCTTCTTCGCATGTATGTTCTTTGTTTCCTTCTAGTAATCAGGTAGAGGGAAGTACACTTGTAGCGAGTGGTCAAGTTGGGCTTGCCCTGACTCGACCTTCTTAATAGGCAGATGAATTATTCGAACTGTTTTAACAATGAGATTATTTTGATTTTATATTTTAATTTTTAAATTAATATTATTTTATTTTTAAAAAATTAAAATTATAAATTAAAGCAGTATTATTTAAAAATTAAATCAAAACAATATTATTATACAAAGGAGGTTCAAGCTATTAAAATTAATCGTCTAAATTTAATTCTAATTTAAATTTTGATTAATTTAATTCTGATTCGTTATTTTTTAATTTAATTTATATAATTTTACTGTGATGATAAAGGGTACAAATCCACTATCCTTTTTATTATTTAGAAAATGTACTTCATTTAAAAA
>JANQBM010018220.1:0-11808 GCA_025594535.1 Erythroxylum domingense | reverse complement strand
AGAGACAAGCATAGTGATTTCATCCACAAACTTTGCCTTTGCACATTAATTATTTGACACCTTTTTTCATTTGCTTTGCTTTCTAGTTACTTTCTACATAAATAAAGTGTTAGAGATAAGCAACTCAAGCATAATAAAATTATTTGCAGTATGGGGAACAAAATTCAAATTAAGCACACAAACAATTTTTCAACTGCTCATGGCTTGTCTTTGAAAGAGAAACAAAGAAAAGAAAGGTGGGAGTATTCTTGTCATCTTATTACAACCAATGATGGTTTTTGTTTTTCTTCTTGGTCAGGTGAAAACAAGTTAGTTGTAGAGTTTGTTTAGCTACAAAACCCTCTTCCCTTCATCACATGCTTCCTTAGGCCAAGGATATGAACATTCTTAATATAATGCTTCCAATCTATACTTCCCACATCAAATCCAAATCTCATCTTCTCATTTTCAGACATGCTCACCATCAATCTTTGAGTGTTGCTATTATCAGTCTTCTAATGCTCCAAATCATGAATGAAAAGCCTTCTCTAAGTTTCTTCTCACATTCTATGTCCTTTCATAACATAAATGCTTTCTTTATGACCACTGGAGGTTCTTGCTATGGGTTAAGCTGCTAAAAATGTCGATTATTGATTTGAAAGGCACATACATATAGGTTAATGTTATTGTATACTCTTGCAGGTGCATTCAACATAATGTAATAAATTGATCCACTCATTTTACCGTATCTCACTCATTTTATATGTTGTGTTGTCTAAATTTTAGGTGTTTTTCAATAATCACTGTCTTCTTTGTTTTTGTTTTCCTATTAATTTGCTTGACTTTTCAGTGGGGGAATGATTTAGATGAAGCTTTCCTTGCGTTGCTTCTTGTTGCTTTTATGTCACCATATATAAATGGACATATCTATGTCATATTTGTTATATTTTGATTTTAACAATCTAAAAATTACTCCTGATTTTATTCTTTAGACATAAACGGTGAAGGTAATCGAATGAATAATCAAAAAAAAAATGATTCGTATACATCAATTAGCGCTTGTTTATCTTGCTTGTCTTTTGATATATTATTGGGTGTTATTTAAGAGACATGCGAAAGACAAACTTCAAATGCTTACACCATCGGAGAGATCGCAATCAAGGGATAGTATCATGCGAAGAATTTTAATTCATTCCAATGGGAGAAATATAATTAGAATGTAGCCTAAACCATTTGTCGAATTATGTGATTTATTAGCTAGAAAATGTGTGCTTCGGCCCACTGTAAATGCATCTGTTGAAGAACAAGTCGCGAAGTTTCTATACATATTAGGGCATAATGTTACCAATCAGGAGATTGAGTTCTTTTGGAGTCAATCTGGGGAAACTGTAAGCCATCATTTTCATAGCGTTTTGAAAGCAGTTATACAACTAGAAGATATGTTCCTAAGACAACCGGACTTATAAGAAAGCCCATTGGAAATATTGAACAGTAGTAGATTCTACCCATTTTTTAAGGTGATTTTCTTTTCTTAAGTGGGTATAATTATATTAAACACACATAATATTTGAGAATAATATACTTCAATGTCAGGATTGTGTTGGTGCAATTGATTGTACACATCCGTTTGAAAGTACCTACTCAAGATGCTTCTAGATTTCGTGGGAGAAAGGATTATACAACACAAAATGTGTTGTGTACTTGTTCTTTTGATATGAAATTCACGTATGTATTAGCTAGGTGGGAAGGAACAACATCCGATTCACAAATTATGAAAAATGAACTAACTAGACAGTTCTCATTTAAAATTCCCCAAGGTAAAAATATGGCTCAATTCATATTAACTAAAAAATATCATAAATTATATTTTGACATAGTTTTCTTTATGATAGGAAAATACTATCTTGTTGATGCTGGATTCATGTTAAGAAGTGGACTTATTACACAGTATAGAAGACAACGATATCACTTGAAAGAATATTCAAGGAATCCTTCACGAAATGCTTATGAATTATTCAATCATCGACATTCATCATTGCGTAACATTATTGAAAGGGCATTTGGTGTGTTGAAAAAATGGTTCTCGATTATAGCATCCAACACAAAACCATCATATGGCATTCAGAGTCAAAAAAATATTATTATGGCTTGTGTCATTCTGCACAATTTCTTGATTGGTGCAAATCTAGATGATCCATTTCTTAATGAAGAGTACGATGGAGGGGAAAATGATAACCAAGATGGGGATGAAAATGAAGACGAAGATGATACATATAGTGGAGAAATTATAAGAGATAACATGGTTGCTCATATGTGGGCTGATTATACTTTAAGATAGATATTGTTGCATCGCAATAAATTTATGTTTCCCATGATTTTATATTGCTTTAAAAATATGTATTGGCTACTTGTATCTAAATATGACACTATTTATTAGTGTTGTTAATGTTTTCACATGCAATTGTGTCTTTGTAATGCTTATTCATTATTCTAACCTTTTATATTATTTGGAAATATTTCAAGCTTCAATTGTAATGCCGAACTCTTTGAGCCCTTTTTGAATTGGTTTGTACTTGGAGATATTACTGTACATTGACATATACATAGTTGTATATAAGTTCAAAAATATATTGGAATCCTTTCGGTATTTATGTCAGTGATATATAATGCTATGCGCCCGTACATGAACTTAGAGTTCATCAGTATGCGAAAACTTGGAGATTTCTGACATATAAGCTTCTAAGTGTGTAAAATCGATTCCATTAGATGGATATGGCCATGGTGGTTGAATAAAATGTGTTCTAATACCTTAGAGGTGATTAAACATGATTTATAAACTTATTGGATAATTAGAAAGCTTAATTTAAAAAGTTGATGTACATAAGGGACTTAAATGTAATTTTTCAATTCTTAGAGGATCAATATGTAATTTTATAAAGTTAAGGGGCTCAATTATAATTTGCAAAAATCCGAGGACCAAAATGAAAATAAAAGTTTTGGTCATTCTTAAATTTTGGGCTTAATTGCAAATTTAGGAAAAGTTTGAAGGGTATAATGGTAATTTGACATAAACTAAGGGCAAAAAGGTAAATTCACCATGTTTGGTCAAAGAAGATTCAAATTCTAGACCCTTCTTTATGGTGTAACCGTGCACCCCCATTAAATATTAGGAACACTTAGTTTTAATTAAAAGAAAGGAGAAGAAAGGAGAAGAAGAGGAAACATTCAGCCATCACCAATTTCCACCAAGTTTTTTTATTCTCCAACTCAAACCAAGGTGTTCTATGTTAATTTGGGTCAAGGAACTCAAATCTATCATTATATTTGAGAAATTCTCAAAGCATTTGAAGATATCACTAAAGGAAAGTTTTGGCAAATTTTGTCTCATCTCTCTCTACATTATGATTTTGAGTTTGGTGTTAAGATACGTTGTTCTCCATGCTTGAATATACATGAAATATGGTTTAGATGAATGAAATGAGTCATGAATAAGTTTCTTTAAGCCAAAACCGAAATGGTATCTCTTTAGTAAAAGTTGGTGAAATTGTGAATATCTTTTGAAATTGATAGCTTAAATAAATCTATGATGTTAATTTTATATGTATAATGTGAATTGACGATGAAAAATAAGGAAGAAGTACATTAGAAGGAGGCTTTCAAGTTTATGCCTTTAGGTGTTTGATAAAATGCTGAAGTGAACTTGGCTTAGTATTTAAGGATTTTGATGGTGTACATTAGAAAGAGGCTTTCATGTTTACTTAGAGTAAACTTGAATTGTTGCTTAGATTGACGAGTAGTGGCCTAATGTGTTTGGATTAAAATGTGTTCAATTACGCTTTGAAAAGTGTAGGTATTGGATCACGACATTAAACTTCTTGAAAAAAGAAAGCTTATGTGAATAATAAGGGAAGTAACTATGTGAGAAGCCTAATGGTTGAATCCTATAGCTTAAAAAAATAGTGATATTGTGTTTTATACACTTATATGATGGGGTATAAATATGACTTATATGTTTAAGTAGTAGTAACTACATTACATTCGTATGTATAAAGGCTTGGGAGTTATAGATCAAGAAGCTCCTACAGAGGATTAGTGAAGTCAAAGGAGTGTCCACCTTCTTTTGAGGTGAGTTGGGGAAAACATGTCTCTCAAATGGGACTAGGACAACCTAAGACATGCATATGACTTGTATGTGAATTTTGAACCTAGGTAATGCATAATAGAATTTATCCTTAAATAGATGATAGTATACTAGTGCATTTAATAAATAACATTGTTTTGAATAACTCTTTGCACCTAGAGTGCAATTGATGTTTTTATTATTTTGAGAAATGATATTGTTTTCACCAAATTTGCACTTGAAGTGTAAATAACAACATTTTATTTTCTAAAAGCTACATTTTGAACCACTTTGCACTTGGAGTGCAAAAGATGACTTTATTACATGAAATAATGTTTTAGAACTTACATATGTATAACCGGTTCATGTATGTTGCATGCAAGTATTCTCTTTTGGCTTAGAGCCATAACACAATTCCATTTTATCGGTTGGAGTGATAAATAAAGGCATAGTGCCTTACTTGATTTTAGTATTCAATATTTTTACATGATTTTTGATGATTGGTGAGGAAATGATTAGCCAATCGCGTGCTGGGCACAACTGATTAAGTGACTCCTGTACCCTTGATGTTAGTACATAAAAGTCAATTCTTTGTAACGACACCATTCTACAGGGCTCGCAGGTGATTACACACTTAGAGGTCTAGTCGCCAACAAGGTCATCACTTAGGGTCATGATGCTCTTGTCGACCATAGTCTGGACTTACCACAGATAAAAGTCAAGCCAACACCAAGATTCGGTGGGTGTGCACACTAGTTTGGCTAACTAGTGATGACACACATAATTTTTTTGACTTATTCTGATATTTAACTTCCTGAAGAGATTTGATTTTTACATGTGATGCTTTTTTGCTTATGTGTACTAAAACTGGAACCCATGTTCACTGAATGAGTGATTAATAGGCTAGGCCTATATGGTTCCTAACTAGTATGGCATGAGCCATAAACTATGTCTATATGTTTTTATGCCATGTATATTCACTTCATAGGTGGTTATGTGCATGTTAGATATATAAAATTGTTCTTAGGTTATTTAGACCGTTTTAGTGTGTATCGGTTTCTATTTACAATATATGTTTCTTCTGCTCACTGAGTACATAGTGTACTCACCCCTTTCGCTTCCCAACCATGCAGGTTAATTTGTGAGCTTGAAGCTCTAAGTGGTTCGTGTGGTCTTTTGACATATTCAGGGCATTACCGCACGTGAGTAGTCTCTATTTTGTTCTTTTGTTGTATAGTGGCTCATGATTATGTTGATATGCTTTATAATTTTGTAAATTAACACTTGTCTGTCTTATGGTTTGTAACTGAATTTATGTGTGAACATTTAGTACTGTTGTTGAGATTGCTCTTGAGTGGATTTTAAAGTCCAAAAGTTAGGGTAAAGTTTTAATGTGAATATAGAAGTGCGTTTGAAAATGATTTACAAGTGTTTTTCATTTTGGGATTTTCAAATTACAGTTGTTGTGCTGCCGAAATTTTTTTAAAAGATGTCCAGTTAGCCTTGCATAGTCCGGTTAAGGGTACCGTGAGTATCCTTAGCCCGGGTATGCGGCGATTATCATATTCCCAATGTGGTTCCGAGTTGTGACATCAATATTGTGTATGTTTTTTATATAAATTTGTAGCATACAAAATGCCACCCCGAAGAGAACCGTGCTTTTGGAATCAATCTATGGATGATGCTTTGGTTGACACATACTTACACCAGCATCAATAGGGCAATCGTGTTGGTGGGACTTTCACAACGCATGCACTTGATACAATTGAAGCTGAACTAAAGGAAAATTTTCCAGATAAAGGAATTGATAAGGAAAAAATTAAAAATCGAAACAAGATTATTAAGAACAAGTGGAGCAAGTGTTTTGATTTATTTTCAAATGTAGGTAGTGGATTTGCATAGAGTCCGTTAACAAATATGTGGACTGCTGAGCTAGAAGTGTGGGAGACCTTGATCTAGGTGAACTTGTTTATTATTTTGTTGGAAGAAAATATGATATATAATGTGATTTGGTTGATTCATTAAGGTTTTTTGTAACAGGCTAAACCATAAGCTGTTGAGTGGAGACATAAGCCTTTTCATAACTACGAGAAGATGGTAGAGATTTATGGATGTGATAGAGCAACTAGCAAGTATGTTGAAACGGCCCAGGAGATAAGAAGGCGTACCATTTCTGTCGATAGTGGGTTTTCCAACACTATGGATGAAAATGATGACATGTACACTTACAATGACTTAAAGAATGAAGATGCTATAACGATAAATGGTGATCGCACTGATTTTTCGATGGGAATGCTAGCTCATTCACAAATGCAAACCCAGAAACATCACGGAAAAGGAAAAACAGGGCAGATGATGGTGAAGATGTAACCAAATATGGCCTTCAGACAGTTGCAGAAGCTATTATAAAATTTACTTCACTGTTGGTTAAATTGCTTCCCATTTCAGAAGAAGAACTTTATAATCATTTGGTAGAGTTGGGACTGGAAGGATTAAAATTGTATGAAAGTTATCTTTTCCTTGTTCGTAGGCCTAATGAAGTCAAGGCATTACTTGGTGCACCAGTAAATATTCGGAAGAACATGTTGGAGTTTATGATGTCTTCTTAGGAATAAACGACAAGTGTAGTATATGTTGATAACTTAGAATTAGGTCCTTCTCCCTCTGCTCAATGTGTATATTTTGTTAGATATTTTTGAATATTTTGTGGATGAATTTATCACGAAGCCATGTAATTGAGGGAACTAAATGAAACTGAATTTTTGTTTATAATATTTTCAATGTAGATAAATGATGTTGTGTATGTTTTACTGTTGCATATTTTTGGTATCACCTTTTATTTTGTGAATCTGTGAATTATACTGCTGGTGATGATACTTCCTCAGTTGAGGTCAGTCAACTTTTAACTTTCTGATTGTATTCTTCACGTTCTTTTCCTATTAATATTCTTGACATCTTTACAAACGATGTTGTTACAACTTTTGGAAAAGAAAAAATTGCTTTTAATCAATTCTTTTTTTTGCACTCTGTTAATGTCTGTGGTGTGAAACAATTTTCAAAAGTATAGCCTACACAGGCATAACATCTTTAATCGGATTCCTTTGACATATACTTGATATTTGTAGTGAAACAAAATTTGATACAAAATTGACAAGATCATTTAATGTTAGAGAAGAACAGAGACTAATCTGCTAGGTCCTAACTTGTAAGCTACACATTTACATTAACAAAATAAAACACCTCACAGAGATTACAGATTTCTTCCTTCTCTCATCGTAATTCCATCTCGAGGTTGATATGCAGCTCAGGTAGTGACACCAATGGCACCGATCGTTTCCGTTCTTGCCTCGAAACAACTTATCTAATGATACTGTGAATTTGTAGTTAAGTAGACAAGGATTAGAAGAATTCGAGTCATTGTTTTTTCCATGCAGGTCTAATATGAAACTCAAGTGTAGAATTTAGAGTAAATAGATTGAAGAAGTAAAGTTTCTGATAAGAATGTTTTGTTTCTCACATGGCCTCCTCAACGTAGTTACCACTAAACTATGCATACCCCACAACCATAAATTTAAGTTCATTACAGTGCAAGTGAGCACCAACAACAAAAGAGCCATAGAGTGCAATTTGTTATGTCTGGATTGCCAAAACATGCAGTGTTCCCTAGAAAATTAAATCTCTTTCTCATTTGGATTCTCCAGAAACCACCATATAGTAAACCAAACAAATAAAAAACAATTCCAGTTAATCCAAGAACTTGCCTGACCAAATCATTATCTATGTTTGTAGCAGTCAAATTGAAGATCCAAAAAGGATCCATGCAGAAGAGGATAAAGGTAGCAATATGAATGTAACAAACCCAAGTCGTTCCATGTTCCACCCAAAAACACAAAAACTGTTGAAAAGAGAAAGGTAAGCTACAAAAATGTCATCCCAAATGTCAAATAAATCCCCTATCCATACAGATGCATACTCGACATTTGTCAACTCATTTTTTGAGGCAAATGAGAATCTTTTCTCTATAAATTTTTGGCAGTTAGGATGATTAGTCTCACGAGAAAGATTTTGATTCTGTGCATCCTCATCAAATTTGCAGTCATATTCCCTACCAAGGGGACTAACAATGGAGTACACACCTGCCATTGTAGGAGCACCAATTGCAATAAATATGCAGATACCAACAACTAGCGTAGGTTGTTGGGATCTTTTATATCCCAAGTTAAAGGCACATAAAGCATACTGAGCAAAGCAATTGATGTGATATAACACAACAACCACCATCATATAAGCCCATTCATTTGGTTTATATGTACCGTTTTTTGCAGTATACTTTTCTGAGTGTGATTATATCTTTTTACCACCACTTACAAAGAAGTACAAGGTGGTATAATCTCTTTGGATGTTAGTACAAACACATAAGAGTAAAGAGAGCATTTAGGATTTGATTATTAACCTCAAACCAAGCATTTCTTTGGGACTTCTTTGGTAGGACACTGTTCAACATTCCTGTCATTACAAAGAAAAGAATTGCTCCGGAAACTGCAACGCAGGTAATCCATAATAGAAACACCACATTATAGGGATTTCTGACCCACTTACAGCCCATGTCCCATACTGATGACCAATCAATTTTCTAGAGATGAAGTCCTCCAAAGCAGTGTTGAACAACTTGGTTTGTAGTGGAAGGCACAGAACTGATCTTCAATAACTTTTTTTATTACAGAAGGAAAACAAAAAACAATGGCCCCCAATTACAAGCTTATACAAAACAAAACACCTTGTAGATTCTAAGTGATGAACTGGAAACATTCCTTAGGAATTGCGTGAAGTAGCTGAATACTCAGAGCTGTACTCAAAGCTAAATGCGCCATCTTATCAGCATAACGATTGCCTTCCCTATAGACATATTGCAGCTGGATGTCCCACACGCGAGTTTGCATCTCCCGGAGGTCTCTGACCATCTATGAATCATCAAAATACATTATGTTAGAAGAGGATAGAATGTTAATAACCTCTAGTGAATCCACCTCTAACAATACTCGACGATATCCTAGTTCCCATGCCTGCTGTAATCCAGTTAAAGCCCCACTAAGTTCAGCAATAATTGGAGAAGCGATCCCAAGACGATGAAAGAAACCTCCACACTAATGCCCCACACTATTTCTAATTAGACCACCTGCTGAAGCAATGCCAGTGGCAGACTACACTGCCCCATCAGTGTTAACTTTAACCCAACCTTTCGGTGGTTTAATCCATCCTATTGGAAATCCTAATGGGGCTCTCATTGGTGGAACCGCACGGCCTGACACACCATTGGCCTTCTCAATACTATCAACATACTCTAAGACCACCTTGGACTCGCTAACGAGCCAATGAAACTCCAGCTCGAAGATACTTTTATTATGCCACTGCCATAAGTACCAGCAGCAGGTGCCAAAAATGGTGGCTCACTCGTGACGTTGCATATGATTCAAATTTTCGAGGTTGGTTAGCAACAACAGATCTAAATTCTTATGAAAAAAGGAGGTATCGAGAATCACTAAAGGGAACTAATGCCAGAAAGTCATCACCTGCCGATATTCTCGTAGCGCATGTAAAATGGTTTCTTCTTGATGACAGAGGGGACAATGAGATTTCGTTGATATATGTTGAGCCACACGCTCATGGTTTGTGAGCAGTTTGTTTTTGTCCAGAAGCTAAAGAAAAGAACGAATCCGCTAGGGCCCGGACCATTTCCAGACTAAGGGCCATATGTGACTACTCTCTGGCTCTGGAGAACCCTTAATAAGCTTATAGGCAAAGTTGACCGTAAAAATGTCATTCGATGCGGGTCCCCAAACTAGACGATTTGCCTCCAATTCATCATGGGGGGTGTATGGCCCCAGTGGTCATGCAGACTAGCGAGGGGAGGTAATGTTGGAATCGATTCCAATTCCAGTTGCCATCCTCGTGCACCATATCATGTACTGATGTTTGCAATAATTCATCTGGTGGTGAGGAGGTCGAGACTGTTAAGAAGGGACCCCAATCACCTGCCCAGCTATCGAGCCAGAAGTTAACCCCAATCTTCAATAACTTTAACATAATGGGAATGATTCTCAATTTGTCTGCTTCTACTGTACTGGAATCCTTGTCACTCAAAAGTGCCTTTCGAGAAGTTGAAATGCCAAGAATGCCCACTTCACTCTTATTAGCCTTGAATCGATTTCCAATTGTATTTGCAGGTAATTCTTGCTTTGCTTCTGCAAAGCCTCCTCCAAAATTGTTCAAACCCACTCTTCCCAGAGTTGTGTTTATTCAATTTCTTGGTTTTGAATTGTTGCACTACAAAGTCTACCTATGGCGAACTCCAAGAAGCTAAACCAAATATACTCTCATCATCTTCAGAAACTTCAATCATGGATAATCTCCAAATTCACTACATCGGAAGCATATCTTCCTTTAAAACCTGTTAAGAGAAAAATAGGTAACATACTAGAAGAATTAGGTAACTATATAGGCTGACAACTAGGCACAGTCCACTTTATGAATGCACTTCAAATCCTGCTTGCCATCGAGTCATATGGAACATAATTGCTTCATAGTAAAGAGCACGAAAAGAAATCAAAACCTTATAACGGCTCCCATCACCAAGCAGAAATTTCCTGAAATCACTTTTAGATCCTCACGAAATAGTTCAAAACTTGTGATAAAGAACCATAAAGATGACAAACAATATAATCCAAAAGCAGAAAGGTATAACTTAATTTACTTCTTGTATTCAGACAAATCAAATACAAAGCAACATATTGCAATGAAGAGAACAGAGAAGAACATATGTATACGTCTTAACATACCAATCATGCACAGTTCACATCAAATCGAATGTTACGGACGAATTCATAGGTCGCGTATATAATAGGCGCAAAAAGTAAAGGCTTAGCTTTCTATTTTAATTATTTATTATTGTTTTGGATTATTCTAGAATTGTTGGATGTTTATCTTAGTGCATGATTTTCGTTATTTAGAGGTCTCCTAGTTATAATAGAACAAGTCCTATTTAAAGGACCATGAATGAATAAAGAAGCATGAAAAAATTTATCGCTAATTTGAGATTGGAGCTCTCTCTCTTTCAATGAGGTCCAAGGTATCAGCCTCCCTTTGACGAGCTGAATAAAAATTCCAAAATAGGGCAATCTAATAATCGTGGAAAATAGGAGAAACAATTTTTAGAGCTGGATTTTCTAGTTAGTCACCCGGTAATAAGATCCTGGGCTAGCAAATATAGCAATTTGGTATCACAGTCGAATACCATGGGCTAATCTAACATCGAAGACAAGTTGTAGGTACTACTGGGGGCACAAGCTACCAGAGATGCTCAGATTATTGAGATAGAATGAAGGTTGGGAAATCAGATACAGGAATTAATGCTCCAATTTAAGGAGCTGATGGCTGGATTTCAGAGGGGTTAGCGCACAGAATCTGAAGGAACAATAAGCAATAATCCTCCACGTCAACAGATTCCACCTGCGAATCATACTGGCCACGGAGGAACAGGCATAGGTGCGAATATAATGGGACATGTAGTGTAACAGCCCAGACCACCCGCTTGCAAATATTGTCCGCTTTGGGGCTCGGCCTCTCAGGCCTCGCGCCCTCACGGTTTTGTTTTTCCAGCATGTAAGCCTCTTTAGGGCATTACTCCCGCAGGACTTCCCAGGAGGTCACCC
>JANQBM010018197.1:0-11808 GCA_025594535.1 Erythroxylum domingense | reverse complement strand
AGTGGGGTGTTACATTTATGTGGTATTAGAGCCCAGAAGTACTATCTTACATGGGCATTTTCTGACACATGAGTCAAGTGCATTGCATTAGAGTTATGGGATTATCTCTAATGTGGAGAGGCATCAAGGGATTCAAAAAGAAAAACCCCATGCTCAAGGAGGGCTTAGGGATATGGACAAGAGGGCAGTGGAGGCAGCAGGGCATATACAGGGGTCGAGTAAACAATTTAAGATGGCTTTAGTGTTGGAGTCCATTTTTGATGAAATTCCTTATAGTAAAGTCGTGAATGCTGAGGATAGAGGTAGCAAAAAGGGTTCGACTAAGTGTAGTCCTCCTATTCCTTCTGTGGTTGGAGATGATAAGTAGTATGGTATATCTAATAATCGGGACAAACCTAATTTTGAAGTCTTGGTTCTAGCAAATAAGTTAGTTCCATCAAACATAGGAGGTAAGGAATTAGACTCATTATTTGAGGATGATGACCATTCTCCTCCGATTGTAGTCATTGCTGCTAAGGGTAAGGGTCGAAAAAAGGGTAAGAAAAAGAAACATAAAGGGGTTATCTCCCCTAAGTGTTTCTTCTAAAGAATTCCTTAAATGTCGTTGTTAGTGTGGAATATAAGAGGAATAAATAACCCTCTTAAGCATTTGATGGTTAAAGAAGTGATAGCTGAGCATAATCTGATTTTAATGGGACTACTAGAAACTAAAATAAAGAAAGGTTCAGGTCAGAAAGAAGTAAGTTTTTTAAGGTCAAAATGGCAGTATCTTTTGAATCATGATTACCACTTTAATGGTAGAATTTTGTGCTAGTTTAATAAGGAGCTAGTTGATGTTCGGTTTATTTAAATAAGTGAGCGGTACATTCATTTACATTGCTGGATTATAGGTAGGTCTCATTTTGAAGTTAATATTGTTTATGTGTCTAATTTTGCATTTCAAAGATCTCAGCTGTGGGAGGACTTAAGAATAATTCAGTTAGGTATGCAATTTCCTTGGATAGTATTGGGTGACTTCAATTGCAGTTTAAATTTAGATGAAGTAGAGGGTGGTGTAAGTTTACATCCCAGAATAGGGAGGGAACTATCTAAGATGCTCCATCAAGTTGAATTGGTGGATCTCAGAGGCACTAGTAGATGGTTTACATGGAACAACAAACAACAGGGACACTTGTTCTTAAGGAAAAAATTAGACCGTGCATTGGTAAATCAAGATTGGCTGCAGTCCTTCCCTAAAGTATCAGCGATGTTTGGGGACCATTATGTTCAAATCATGTAACCACTTTTATTAATTAGATAACTGTTGGGACAACAGTAGGAGCTCCATTTTTATTTTTTAATGGGTTAATTCAGGTTGAAGGTTTTATGGATGTTATCTGTCCGGTTTGGGAGAGAGAGGTTGTTGGGTACAAAGCTTTCCAATTAATTAAAAATTTGAGGTATGCCAAGCTGTCATAGAGGTATAACGCCTATGTTATTTGAATCCTAATAATGTCAACCTTCAAATTCAAGAAGTGGATAGATTGAGGAAGTACCAAGATGCCCTAAAACTACAGAACTCAATTACTCGACAGAAAGCTCGTTTGAACTGGCTCAAAGATGGAGATGTAAACTCTAATTTCTTCCATACTTTATTACTGGCGCGAAGGAATATCAACACCATCACAAAACTAAAGGATAGGCAAGGTAATCTTATTTCTGATAAAGAGGGTTATTTTAGCATATTCAAACCTATTTTGTGAATCTAATGCAGAGTTTCGCTAATCAGTGAAGTGGGTTCTGGGTTGGGAATGTTCTTGAGTATTGTCTAGATCAAATAATTCAAAGGATGCTACTTAAGCCTTATATAGCTCTTTAGGCGAAAGAGGTGGCATTTAGGTTACATAGTTCTAAGACGCTAGGTCCGAATGGATTCTCTAGGGGTTTCTTCCAATAAATATGGGAGATCATAGGACCTCTTCTTGTGGAGGCTATATTGGAGTTTTTTTCCTCGTGGTCCTTGCTTGAGGAAATTAATCTTACATTTATCTGTTTAGTACCTAAGATAGAGAGGCCATCGAAGATTACATATTACCGCCGGATCTCTTGCTACTCTATAGTTTATAAGATCATTGCTACTTTACTGACAGACTGACTAAAAATGGTGTTGGTTGAGGTGATCAGTAAAGCACAAGGGGAATTTTTGCCAGCAAGAAATATTGGTGATAATATATTGATCTTGTAAGAGTTATTGAGGAAGTACAGTCTAGCAAAATTAATAAAAGTTGTGCTTTGAAGTTGGATTTTTTAAAGCATATGATACTGTAAGTTTGGATTACCTGAACTTATCTTGGAAGTTATACAATTACTGGATAAGTTTCGAGGTTGGATTATGCAATGCATTCAGACTTCATCTATAAGTGTATTAATGAATGGGATCCTTACTAGGCCATTTTTCAATAAGAGAGGGATTAGGCAAGGCGATCCTCTTTTCCCTTACCTCTTCAGATTGGTGATGGAGGGCTTCTTTAGATTGATTTTGAAACTTCTGCATAGCAGTAAGTTGTTTCAATATCATCACCATTGTGAGGAATTACAGTTGATCTATTTGCTTTATGTAGATGATGTTTTCTTGTTTTGCAAGGCTAAACCTTGGGTTATTAGGATGAAGATGAACATGGTGAGCATGTTTTCTGGGTGGTCGAGGATGAAGATTAATGAGTAGAAGAGTGGAGTTTATGTATCTTCGGATATCTAGAATGCTGAATGGATATGTAATATGGTGGGCTTTACTAAGCAAGATATTCCTTTTAGCTACTTGGGAGTACCGATTACTACTGGTAAGCCGAAATATTCAGAATTTATTCCATTGATAGAAAAGTTAAAAGCTTGTATCCTTATATGGCAGAATAGATTCTTATCCTTAGTAGCTCGAGTTTCTCTAATTAATTCTATCTTAAGTAGTATGCACATACATTGGGCAGCCCATCTAGTTCTTCCAAAGAAAGTGATTAACGATTTGGAGAGGTTCTATGGTCTAGGAAAACAGAAAATTGTAAAGGGGCCAAAAAAAAAATGAAGTGAAGTCATTCTTCCTAAGAATCAAAGGGGTTTGAGTATTATGTCTATTAATCGAATACATCAGTTTTTCCCTTTAAGAGGATATGGAGATCATTTATGGATAAGGAAGCCTTGTGGGTAAAATGGGTGCAAACTTACTATCTTCAAAATCTCATTTTTTGGAAACTCCAAGGTAATAAAAGGGTTTTTAAAGGTTTGTTGAATCTTAAAGAGTTGATTTATCCTTACTTGAAATATAAGGTAGGAGATGGTAAAGACATTTGGTGGTGGTTTGATAATTGGTTAGACGTTAGCCCTTTGTGGAGTTGTGAGGACATATATGTGTCAAAGAGCAGGATCCCTATGTAGGCTTCGGTTGCTTGGATTGTGCAGGAGTGGTTGAAACTTCACTCACTTCATCATTCTCATCTATTAAAAAGGTATTTACCTGAATCACTAATTACCGGTAGGAAGGATAGGATAAAGTGGACTTTACATACTAGTGGTATTTTTAACAATAGATCTGCGCATAATTTACTTGTTGAACCTGGTGTAGTTGTGTCAGAGTCTAAAATAGTTTGGAAGTAATTTCTTTGGCCCAAGGTTGCCATTGTTCCGTGGTTGGTGATTAAAAATCAGTTAAGAATTAAAGATAGGTGGTTCGAGTCTTACAATCCCTTACGTGTTTTTTGTAAACAAATGAATGAGACACACAACCATTTATTCTTTGAATGTAGTTATATTAAATCAGTGTGGAGTAGAATTTTATACTTGATTCAACCTGCTAGGCTTGCTTTTGTATGGGAGGAGGTATTGGAATATATCATTAGGTATGCTAAGTCCAGTTATAAGGATGGTTTACTACTCCAAACGTCCTTCCAGATGGTCATCTACTATCTTTTACGGGAAAGGAATAGGCGAATTTATCTGTAAGAGGAACAGCATCACTCCGAACTCACAGTGGTAATTGTCAATTTGATTAAAGAGACAGGATAGTTTCAACCAAAAGGTTAGATCGCGTTCGTTTATTTAAACCTTTGATATATTGGTTGTAATTTTTGTGTAGAGTAGTGTAAGTTATGTTTGTGAGATCCTCGTTGAGGACTGTGTACATAGTTTACTTTTGTTAATATAAATTCCTTTTTAACTCTAAAAAGAAGTTAATACACATATCATGACTACTTTTTTCGTTGATGTACATAAACAAACTCAACAATTGACACCATCACTCAAAGATAAGTAAAGATACATAATGAGTTTTACTCATGATTTTCGCTCATTTCTCTCAAGTGTTTGATGGTTAGTGTTTCGATCAAATTTCCTACAAGAATTTACACTACCATAGGCTTGTTAATACATCAATTCTCCTCTATAATGATTACAAGCATAAATAGATCGAAAGGACTTGTTTAGGGTTGTAATGTGGTAAGGGTTAAGGTGGATAAAGAGGAAAAATAGTTAAACACAAGCATTAATAAAGTAAAAAGCGGACAGGATTGGGATAACCAAAACATATTTCGAGATACAAAAATAAAACTAATACTCTACACTTATTTGTGCTACTTAATTATTCTTCTTTTTTCTTTTTTCTTTTTTCTTTTTTCTTTTTTCTTTCTTTTCGAAACTTTTTTTCATTTTTCTTTCTTTTTATTCATACATGGAAGAACTATGACTCGAAGTAACATTATATATAATGTAACTCATTAGTAGAAGTATACTCAACTCATCTCAGTAACATAAATTTCATAACGATTCCAAATAATATGGTACTTAATACTATACTAAACTTGTGAACAGATAGGTTAATAAGGTTTAAAGTTTTAAAATTTTGGGTTTTTTCATGAAACAAAAGGTTAAGGCTCAACGAGGGTAGCAAGGGATAATACAAAAGGTAGTCATTTAAACCAAGGGTTGAAACAAGAAAAATGGCCTAAA
Organism: Erythroxylum domingense; assembly: GCA_025594535.1. Classification (NCBI taxonomy): domain Eukaryota; kingdom Viridiplantae; phylum Streptophyta; class Magnoliopsida; order Malpighiales; family Erythroxylaceae; genus Erythroxylum; species Erythroxylum domingense. Next base: position 6,834 of record JANQBM010018197.1, on the reverse strand, counting down.
TCATCTCTATTCAGCATGCATCCAGTAGACTCAAACTAATTCAAAGCAAGTTCTGAAGGTAGTAACCTAAGAAAGCAACACTCAACAAAGAAATAGAATGACTATGAATGGAGTCATATGGCTCAATCCTTACTTTGGCTCAATTAAAAACTCATTATGCATCTCTACGCTACCTTATTGTTCAAATGTTAATTTATGACTAAGCTTATATAACCAACTACTTTTTATTACTCTATATGGTTCACTTTCTACTCAAGTAGCCTAATCCAAGTTCAAGCATGCATTCAAACTAATTCTGACTAGTATGACATGATTATAGCAATATTTATTAGAGCGATTCATGTATAGTTCCACTGCTAACAAAAAGCATATATAATATGCCTAAACATGCATCCTATCTAACAAAATGCAAACAATGAAATTACGAAAGTCAAAGTCACCTCCCTACAATTACAGTTCACATTGTCTTCAATGTGACAAGTCAACCACTAAGTAAGGGAAAATGACCTCAAAATAAAAAAAGAAATTGAAACACACAGATGACATGAAACCAAACAAAAAATGACATGAAATCAAACAAAAAAATGACCTGAAACCAAACAAAAGAAATAAAAAATTTAAAAGTAAAAGGGTAAGAAAAGCTTATTCAGATGATGTTGGTGAAGGAGCTTCAAATTTGTTCCTCTGACAAAAGTTGAGGAACCTCTTCTTTAAGCTGTGCTGTTCCTTATGGACTATTCAAATTTGGGTTCTGAGTTCATAAAGTTAGGATGTCATCTATTATTGATTGGAGGCCATCTGGTTTAAAATTTGTTGATATTGGTCGACCTCAGTTGGTGCCTTACATTGTCCTTCAAATACTTCCTCCTCTAGCTCTGTAGCTGATCGAGATATAGAGGGTCGATTTGCATCTATGGCTCGGCCCCTCTTATTCCTTACTGCAACATGTGTCTGAGGATTGTAGAGTGCCATAGACTAGACTTCCACAATCTCAAATCGCCTCAAATATGATATGTCAAACATATCATGTGGCGTTGTACGCACGTCATCCATATTAAAGTTACAAAAGCAAACTAAAATATGAACTCTTTTTATTAACAACATTTATTAAGGATCGAAAAATTCTAAAAGACATGTTGATTTTAACTTTCTGATCCATGCATCATAAAAAGAAAAGTTCTTTAGCGGAATATTTTCTACTTTCAATTTTATTGAACGAAGTTAAACACATGAATTTATGCAGGAGTAAATGTTTGGCACTACGGATTAAAGAATTTTGTGCATTGCGTGAGTTAAAATTGTCATCCCTTGTTAGAGTTTTCCAATAGGAATCCACATTAAAATCAGTGTGATCATCTAAAATTTTTGTATTTTCCAAATCGAAAATATGAAGCATGAAATTATAATCTAATTTGTAAATAGTACTAAATAATCTAAACCAGAAGACATCCATTTTAGGGGTATATCTGATAGTAGTGAAAAATTCAATGGTCATTATAGGATGAATAAGCATTTCACACTGGATGAACCTATTCAAACCTATATTTGCAACTAGTTGCTTAATCTTCGGTCTCACTCCTATGTTTTCTAATACTTCAAAATCAAAATACCTAGGAGTGAATAATGTCCTATCCCTAAAGTCACGGAATCATGTACCCTCTTCTTTGGAGTAAATTGGGAAGGAAGAGAAGTAAGTCGCCATTAAATCACTCTTTCCTTCACCAAAACTTGATGGTTAACTTTATCAGTCGATTTTCGAACCATCATCTTCTTTGGCACCATTGAGAGAGGAAATTATGCAGAAATGAGAGAAAAAGAGTGAAATTTCAGTTTTAGAGACAGAGAGAATGAAATCTTACCCAAATCTATGTGTTTTGGAATGATTCATGCATGAAAGGATGAAATGAGTGGAAGAATAATGAAATAGTTGAAGAAAATACTAAGAATCTAGAAGAAAATTGAAGATTTTAGAGAGTGGGAATTCCGTTACTAAGAATAAGAAGGAAAGTCAATCAAAAGTCCCCCATCTTGTTGTCGAATTCACTCAGGTTGATATGCTGTTAGCTTTACCGAAGATAGGTATGGAAGCCACTATAAGTATATATCCAGGTATGCTTCTAGATAAGGAATTGAATCCCTATCATGAGCGCGAGCATAATCAACTGGATCTACTGGGTCTATTGTACAGGGAAAACCATCACTTGTCCCTAGCCATATTAACGAGGAAATTCATTGCCGAGACCATCACACCTTTTACAGTTAATTCAATAAAATCAGTGTACTACGAAAGATCTTTTTTTGACTCACTATCGCTATAAAGGTTACAACCGGCAAGTTAGAGAGAGAAGGAGTGAAAATTTTGAGAGTGGGTGAAAGAAGAAAATGGGAGCGAAGTTTAAATTTCCCTCTCATATGGGATTCCCATGACCGTGGGAATTCCTACAATTCCCACGATCATGGGATTACTCCATAAAGTTTCTAGAGAGTAATCCCATAATTGTGGGAATCAATCTTTCCCAAGCTTGTGGGAATTGTGTGGGAACCACTCCAATTCCCACGATCATGGGAATTAGCCTTCAAATCTTCTTGTAAGCTTAAATTTAATTCTTTATGCTCCTATAACCTACAAACACATCAAGTTAACATCAACAACAAGAATTTTAAAAAGAAAATAAGTTGTTCGTCAAACACAAACCTAATTAAACATCAATCAAATTCAATTCAAGCACAAACATAATTAAGTAAATCAAACAAACACTAGATAAAGACAACCCAAAAGAAATTGAACATGCTAAGTTAAGGTCATTAGCTTGACCATTCCTCATACATTTATGAAAGAGCGAAAGATAGAAAAGAGATAATTTCCCTTTTTTGTGGATATGTCCCTCTATAATATGGTTTACAGCGGTGCCCATTTACCTTGAATGTTCCCCCTTTTTATTTATCAACTCCACAGCTCCATAGGGAAACACTTGAACAATTTTGAAGGGCCCACTCCATCTTGATTTCAGCTTTGCAGGAAATAGTCGAAGTCTTGAATTAAACAAAAGTACTAAGTCTCCACTCTTGAATTCCTTTTCCTTGATATAACCATCATGTCACCTTTTAGCTTGTTCTTTATATAGCTTGGCATTTTTATAAGCATCATACCTTAACTTATCTAACTCATCGAGAAGTAACAATCACTTTTCTCCTACCAACTTCCAATCTATGTTCAATTTCTTGATTGCCCAATATGCTCTATGCTCTAACTCCAATGGTAAATGACATGCCTTGCCATATACAAGCCAATATTGTGTTGTGCCTATAGGGGGCTTGAAAGTTGTTCTATAAGCCCACAATGCAACATCTAACTTCAACGAACAATCTTTCCTTGAAATGTTCAATGTCTTCTCCAAAATCTTTTTTAGCTCTCTATTCACCACCTCCACTTGGCCACTAGTTTAGGGATGGTACGGTGTACCCACTCTATGATGAGCATTGTATCTTCTCAAAAGGTTCTCAAATGGTTTGTTCCAAAAATGACTCCTCTCGTCACTTATGATTACTCTAGGCACCCCAAATCTAGTAAAATTCTTCTTAATGAACTTTTGAATTAGCTTGCTATTGTAGGAGTGGTGATTACTTCAACTTATCTAGAAACAAAATCAACTCCAACTAAAATATAGGTGTTACATTCCAAGGATATGAATGGTCCCATGAAGTCCAGACCCTATACATCAAATATCTCCACCTCCATTATATTCGAAAGTGACATTTCATCTCTCTTTGATATATTTCCTATGCTTTGACATCTATCGCACTTGAGCACAAAATCTCGAGCATCCTTAAACAGAGTCAGCTAATAGAATCCACACTCTAAGATTCATGCATCCGTCTTATTAGCTCCATTATGCCCTAAACACAATGAGCTATGACATTGTGTTAAGATCTCAGGCATTTCATCTTTAAGAACGCACCTACGAATGAAAATGTCAGTACAAATCTTATAAATTATAAGTTCATCCTAAATATAACAAGAGCAATGAAATAATAAATGCTTCATTTGTTGATATGACAAGTTAGATGGAAGAATACCACCTGAAAGGTAGTTTGCAATATATACAAACCAAGGAAGGAAAGAGTTATCTACCATCATCAAGGTCTTGTCAAGAAAGCTTTCTTTGATTTCCTCTTCCTCTTTATGATGTTCTCCTTTGATTCTCAATAAGTGATCTGTTATGACATTGTTTGCTCCTTTCTTATCTTTGATTTCAATGTTAAACTCTTGGAGTAGAAGTACCCATTGAATAAGCTTGGCCTTGGCATCCCTTTTGGTGAAAAGGTAACGTATGGCTGCATGGTTTGTAAACACAATAACTTGTGAGCTTAATAAATAGGAACGAAATTGTTTACAAAAAAATACAACCGCGAACAGTTCTTTCTCATTATATGTGTAATTCAATCGTGTTCCTGTCAATGTCTTGCTTGCATAATAAATAGCATGCAGTCTTTTCTCCTTCCACTAACCTAGTCCACATCTAACAGCATTGTCGCTTGCGTCACATATAAGCTCAAATGGAAGAGACCAATTTAGTGATGTCAGATTTGGTGTTGTTATAAGTGCCTTCTTCAACCTGTTAAAAGAATTCAGATAATCATCATAAAAAATAAATGGCACATTTTTAACTAATAGATGAGTTAGGGGTTTTGCAATAAGGGAAAAATATTTAATGAACTGTTTATAAAATCCTATATGACCAAGGAAAGCTCAGATATCCTTGATGTTAGAGGGAGACGGTAATTTTTTAATTACTTCTGTCTTAGCGTAATCCACTTCAATCCCTTTGTATGAAATCTTATAGCCTAATATAATTCCCTCTTGGACTATAAAGTGACATTTTTCCCAATTTAAAACTAAATGTGTCTCCTTGCATTTTTAAAGCACTTTGTCTAAGTTAAGCAAACAATTATCAAACGAATCTCCAAAGACAGAAAAATCATCTATAAATACTTCCATAAAATTTTCATTCATATCTAGAAATATGGCCATCATGCACTTTTGAAATGTGACAAGTGCATTACATAAACCAAAACGCATCCTTCAGTATGCAAAAGTTCCATATGGACATGTAAAGTGGTCTTCTCTTGATCTTTCGGGTATATAAATATTTGATTATACCCTGAATATGCATCTAGAAAGTAATAAAAAGAATGACTAGCCACTCTCTTAATCACTTGGTCACAAAAGGTAAAGGGAAATGATCCTTCTTGGTGGCAAAATTTAGCTTTCTATAGTCAATACACACTCGCCAACCTATGACAGTCCTTGTAGAAATCTTTTCCCCTCTCTCATTTTCTATATCACCATCATGCCACCCTTCTTTAACACACACTATACTAGACTCACCCACTCACTATTTGAAATAGGGTAAATTATCCTAGCATCTAGATGTTTTACTACCTCCTTCTTTACAACCTCTTGCATATTCGGATTTAACCTTCTTTATCTTTCCCTCACGGTTCTACATCTTTCTTCTAGGTTAATCCTATACATCACCATATTAGGGCTAATCCTTTGAATATCAGAGATTTTCCATCCTACAGCTCTCATCCTTTTCCTAATAGTCTCCACCACTTTCTCTTCTTGTTCACAATTTAATTCATTAGAAATAATGATAGGTAAAGTGTGCGCCAGCTCTCTCTAATCTTTCTAACTCCACTTCCTCAAAATCCTCTTCCTTCACACCTTCATCTTTGTGTACTTTATTACCTTCTTCGACTCCTTCTTTAATCTCCTTCATACACTCATCTACAACATCAATTTTTGTACACACATTCAGTTTCTTCAAAGATTTTGTCATATTAAATTCAACCTATTCATCACGAATTCTCAACACAAGTTTTGCTTTATGCATATTAACTAATGCTCTACCAGTATATATAAAGGGCCTACCCAAAATCAATGTACAATTCTTATCAGCTTTAAAATCTAACACAACAAAATCAATGGAGAATATAAACTTGTCCACTTTTACCAATACTTCTTCCACAACTCTAAATGGCCTTTTTATTGATTGATTCGCAAGTTGATTCAGTATGGAAGTTAGCTTGACCTCTCATAATCCCAGTTTCTTGAAAACAGAACAATGCACTAAATTAATACTTGCACCTAAATCATATAAGAATTTAGAGAATTCAAAATCGCCAACAACATATGGAATAGTGAAACTCTATGAATCTTACAATTTTGAAGGCATTTGACTCGAGATAATGGAGCTGTAATTCTCGGTCAATATAACCTTTTGATTGTCTTCCTAAGTGCATTTATGCGTGAGTATATTTTTCAAAAACTTTGCATACTTAGCCATGCACTCCAAAGCTTCCATCAATGACAAATTAATCTATAGCTTCTTCAATTTCTCCAAAAATTTGAAAAACTGAGTGTCCACCTGACGGTGTTTCACTCTTTATGGATACGGGAGTTTGGGTTTGTACAGTGGTGTGGAACATATGGTCTTCCTATTTCCTTTTCTTTTTCTATCTCTCTACTTCTCTTTTTCGTGACTGTCCCTTTTCACACTTGGCTCTTCCATCTGTTTACCACTTTGAAGCGTAATGGATTTGAGTTGCTCCCTTGGAATGACCTTAGTATTTCTCGATAGAATAACTGCACTTTGAGAAAGTAAAGCATCAGTAAATTGACTTACCTGAACCTCCAAATTATGGATTAACGAGCATGGTTCTTATAACACCCCACTCCCGCTGGACCCGAACTCGATACCGATGGTGATATCCGAATCCGTGCCCCTCGAGGGTGGCGTGTCACATCACTTAACATTTAAAAACTCGGTA
>JANQBM010018187.1:0-11809 GCA_025594535.1 Erythroxylum domingense | reverse complement strand
TATATAAAAACAAGTAAAAGCTCACATTTAAGCACAATAAATCACCAAATAAGCATAGAATTAGGAACTAAAACATGATAGATTTACACACTATCAATACACGATCTCTTGAGCTAACAAATGGAGCTTTATAAGTGATCTTCTTGGGATTTTTAGGATGCCAATTATTATTCGACAAAGACCAAAACTTTCTCCAGGTATTAGGTTTTTCCCTTTTCTTACTTGATAAAAATTCATTATCACTTTATTTTATTTATAACACTACTTTTTTTATCCTACGACTTATAGTTTCTTGGTGTGATCTGTAACACACCACTATCATAGAGCATATGCCCGAACATCCAAAGGACATTCAAGATCATACCCTATGAAAATGGCATGTTAAAGCAATCACATCAACTATTTGTAGCATCATCCAGAATATAAGTATTTCTACATATCAAAACTCCTCATTTCATTCACAAAATGAAACTTAATTACATTGTCATTACATTACATAATCTATATTTATGCATAACATAACATTTGGGAGTTTAAAGTTCTATGTAAGAAGTTCAACATGAAAGGAGAAGCTAAACAAAAGTATTCTATCTAGACTCTGTAGGCATCAACTGACCAAACCTTTGAGCCATTCTTGTTTCCAAAATTGATAGTACTAGACATCTATTATATCACCTTAGAAGCTAGGTCTCCCTTGTACCTGAAAATCAACGTTGCAATTTTGATGAGTTTCCGAACTTAGTGATGAATCATCATCGATGTGCTCACTAAAGTTAAAACACAAATATCATAAGTATAAACCAAATTTACAAGTGTATTTCCCAATTCAGTAGATGTATCACATCATTCAATATTAAATACCAAATCACAATATACATCATATTTCAACAATAGGTAATGAACTACAAACATTTCATATAATCATTTCAGATTAATCCAATCATTTATCTCAATCATTCATATCATCAACATGTACACAAAGATTGCATATCACCATATCAACATAATTTAGTAATTCTTCACAATCATTCACATGATAAATGTAAAGAGATATATATAAATTCAAATGCACATATGACTCCACTTTCATTTTTACTTTGTTATGACTGAGCACCTATTTACTGTCCCATATCTATTGTGGATACCAGGCTCATTTAATATTCTGTCCCATACCCATTTTGAATACCGGGCTCATTAATAACTGAGCCTATAGCTCTTCGTGCACATTTCTCAACTTTAAGCTCTTTTTTTCATACTAGTCACTCCGATCATAACTCCTTCATCTGATCAAGTATAATAATGTGATGGAATACATTAATTCACATAATATGCTATCAATAAATTTCATTCAATATGCACAGTTATTTATCATATTCATCATATCTGAGTCCAGCATTCAAGATTCAGTTGAGTACACATTTTCCATATTCACATACAATTAGAAAGCACTTCTAATATAATCTCGAATATCAAACTTCTCAGACTATCAATGTTCAGAATTATCACAATCATACCAATATAATCCCGAATATCAAACTTCTCAGACTATCAATGTTCGGAATTATCACAATCATACCAATAATAGTTCAATATCTAAAATTTAATCGAAAACAGTTTAGTCATAGTGAGAAAACATCTAGTTTAACTCACAGTATGCTCCAAATAAGCTATTGCCTTAATGACCTGCAATGTCTAGATGCTGACGATCAATTTGTGCTTCTTTAGTCATGCAATATACACATATAGTTCACACATTAGTAAGTTAATCAATCATATGAATATTCAATCATGCAGATATATATATGTCATGTTTAATGCATGCTCAATTGACCTTTCCGAGTATGTAACTATTCATAAATCTTGACCATTCAAACATCATATTTTGTATACCACCATTTTGACTAAAAGCCCAAATTGGGGCTTAATCTGTTTGAGTTTGATCATTTTGGAACATTAACTTCAAATTAACTCATTTGAGGGCTATAATTTCATGAGTATGCTTAATTAAAGACTTTTTTGGATGAAAATTAGGGCGTGTTTACACACATCGTTATATTAAACAACGTGGCACCATTATCCTTAAAAAAATGCCACGTATAAAAGAGTAAAAGGTTTTAACTTTTAACATAAAATTTTGTAAATTTTCATTAATTCTGTAAATTTTGTAAAGTAAAATTAGAGAAAATAAAAGTTTATAAAAAACCCTAAATCCCATCGTCTCTCCCCTCTTTGATGCATCTTCACCGTCAGCCATTCCGCTCGAGTCTTCGTGTAAGGGTTGTCTTACTTGGTTTATGCATCTTCACTAAGGGTTGCCCTCGCCAGATTCACACTTTATTGTTTATTGAAGGGGTTGTGTTGGTTGGTTGATGAATCTTCACTGTCCTTCGATCTGCACTCCACTCTTCATTAAAGGGGTTGGCTTGTTTGGTTCATGCATCATCTCTTGAAACTAAGGTAAGTCCTACAATTAAAGTATTAGCTATTAGACTTAAGAGTGGTAAACATTTCATTCAACAAGGTCTACGGTTAGAGAAGTGGATAGAGTGGTAAAAAGAAGTCTAAGGTTAGCGTAGTCTAAGGTTAGCATAGTCTAAATGAGATGGGCAGAAGAAACTGGTATTAGTTTTCATCTTTTACTGAAGATGGTCAGTTACAGAATGGGTAGCTACTAGAATCAACTGGTTTTCTTTTGTGCTCTGATTGGTAGAAAAATTCATCTTTCCTACCAATCAGAGCACATTAGAAAACTAGTTGGTCCAACAAAATCTTAATTTGATGCTTTTAATTCTGTTGCCCTCCTACGTCCTTTTTGCTTTACTAGTGGGAGTATTTGTCGTATGAGTGTTTATTTGTTTAATTACAACTGATGTATTATTTTTATGATGTTGTTTGCAATACTCTGACTATCATTAATGATAACATAAAGTTCTAATTTTGTTATTCTAGTAATAACTTAAATCTGAAAGACTCTAATTACTAGTAACTTAAAGTTGATATAATAATTAAATTAAATAAGAATCGCAGTTAAACATTGAGCCATAATAAACCATTAGAACTTAGTAAGTTGGTTGATGGAATTGTTATGAATATTTTAAGCATCATGTGTTGTGCTAGGCTTGAAGTTTTAACTTTCACTTTAGTGTTTCCTTTTAACATTCTGATTAAGTGTTTTCGTTTTCCTGGAGTTGGTTTTTTCAGTTTGGCAGAATGACATTTGATTAAGTAACTCTGCGGTTTCACCATGTAGGATGTTTTATTAGTGTAGGTGATAATGTTATGTATGAGGATGATTTTGTGGATGAAATTAAATTTGATCCTGACTTACTAAGCTATTTTGAACTGGTTGATGTATGTAAAAGAAGTGGGTATAACAATATGAAGAAGATATTTTATCTTATGCTTAGTTTTGAACTATGTAATGGTTTGAGAGTTATACAAGATGATGCTAGTGTGTTAGATATGGTTTTTCAGATGATGGGTACGGTTGGTGTTGATATTTATATTGAACATCGTGTGGATACCCCTGTTGAAGTGAATGAGGATTATTGTAATGAGGTTAATGAGGGTGATGTAGTTAAAGATAATGGTGAGGATGTTAATAATGTAGCTAGAGGCAATATAAGTAATGTAGACAATGTGCAAAATGTGGAGAATGAAAATGATGCAGATATGGAGAATGAAGATGATACAAGAGGATAAAGAGGATTTAGAGTAAAGAGATGAAAGTAATGGTTCAAATGAAGATGTTGAAGATAATTTAGAGCAAAGAGATGAAGGTAATGGTCTAGGTAAAGATGTTGAAGAGGATTTAGAGCAAGAATGTTAGACCCTATTTTCGGAGTCTAACTCATACATGCTTGCTTGCTCTGATACCAACTCTGTTAGACCCCGTTTTCGAAGTCTAACTCCTTGCATGCGTTCATGCTCTGATACCATAAACTATCACTTTGATGCATGCTGAATATCTTACTACATAAGTTATCTTCCAGAGATAACTCCTTGATCACTTTCGGATTATCTTCTCAAACTCTCCTTTATTAGTCTCAGCTCAGTTCTTAAAAGCATTTCAATTTCTACAACTTTTATGAAGACCTCGAAGGTTGACTTTATCCTCTGAAGGGTCTATCATTTCTATCGTCTCATTTTTATCATCCTATTTCTGTGAACAGTAACACAGACGAAGTCTGTGTATAGCAACACAGACGATATCTTTCAAGTGCTATATCTTTCTCTAGGCGAATCGGTTTGGGGTATTCTTCATATGGTTGGAAAGATAATTTCAAGCACTATAACTTCCATATAGACATCGAAGGTCAATTCTTACTCCTGAGGGTCCAACATTGGCACAGAAGATATGTGTGAAAAGGAACACAGAAGATGCACTTCAACTCAAGTAACTTCTTAACCCTTCTTATAATCCTTGGTTCACAAACTATCCTCTATGTCCTATCTTCTGTGGTTGACTTTTTATTTTTTGGGTTGACCCTCTATCGTCTGTGGATTTTCGTCTGAAGTCTGTGTACAGTAAAACAGATGATAGCCTGTGAACAGTAACACAGATGAAGTTTGTGAACAGTAATATAGACGATAGTTCATTCGTCTGTGAACAGTAACAATGACGAAGTTTCGTCTGTGAACAGTAACACAGACAATCTCAATCTTTGAGCTCTATCTTCTATATTCTACCCATTTCTTACACTCTTCGCCTCATATTACTTCTTCATTCTTCTCATCCTTCCCCCTATGTTCTATCATCTATGTGATGATGTGTTCTCTATGTTCTGACGTCATCACAGACGATACTCCTTCATTCTTTCGCATCACTTCCTTTATGTTCTATCGTCTATGTGATGACGTTTCCTCTGTGTTCTGACGTCATCACAAACAATAATTTTACTCTCTACTCATCCTTTCCTCTGTGTTGTGACGTTAGCACAGAGGATACTTATACTCTTATATCCTCCTTGCTTCTGTGTTATGACGTCACACAGAGGATACTTATACTTCTAAATCCTCATTGCCTCTGTGTTATGACGTCACACAGAGGATACTTATACGCTTAAAACCTTCTTGCTTCTATGTGGTGATGTCATCATAGAGGATACGCAAGCGTTTAACTCCTCCTTACCTCTGTGTGTAACATCATCACAGACAATAATCTTCTTTTGTCTTTCTCCTTTGCTTCTATCTTATTCATTTCCATCCTTAATTCTTCTTAACTGATTTCATTTGTTCCAATCTCTTATCAGAATTCATTCACACTTAACCATTAATCTATCTCACTCCTCCATAATTGAATCAACAGTAGAAACTATCATTATCATTGTACAGAATCATAAGCAAACATATTTCATTCATTCATTTCAAACTAAATCTATTTTACAATCTTTAATAACTTCACAAGTTTTAAATACATCAGACTTTATAGACTTATACAACTTGCAAATTGGCTATAGCCTTGACTAACAAAATCAATCCTAACGATTTCTTCAGATCATCTACAGACTAAGATGCCTTGCATCCTGACTCAATCGCTCTCTTGAGCTTCACCTGAGTTGGACAGAAGGTGGAGGGGGTGAGCTTGAAGCTCGTGGGAAATAGGCTTATAACTTGGAATAAGCATAAATATTTTTCTCAGTTTAAAATATTCTTGGTTTCAAAACATGCATGCATTCATCTTGAAAGATAGAACATGTACATATCATAATGGTATCAAATCATGAATTGCATTTTTCTTGTTAAACATCTCATGATACACATCAGGTTGGTTCGGGTGGATCTAAAATAGAACGTACTACACATTTCCCCTAAGGGTCCTGTGTAGCTGTGAACAGAACGTACTAGCAATTCCATTTCTAGTCTTACATAGCCGTGAACTTATGGGAGTCCATGAAGGAGCTCCAGGACACTAGCGGGCAGCCGGGAGAAGGCTTTAGACAAGCACACTTGAATATCTTGGGGGACCACCACAAACCCACATAACATAGAATTTTCATGCTCTTGAAAGCTTCTGCCTAAAATGGCAGTTCTTGAAATTCTTGCATTTTTGAGATCAGAACTTGGTTTCATAAAACATGCAACTTTTTGCAAAAAACAACTTTGTATGCAACATGCAACACAAAACAACAAATGCACATTTATGCAGAAATCAAAATCAATGAAAGCAACCATTTTTGGCTTATATCTTTATTATAAAACTGTAACCCACCTTTAGTCCTTTGCTTGCTTCTGTATCCGACTATGACTATCTTTCCTCTGTGTTTTTCTTGCTTCTCTTCTACCCCTCCTTGATTTCCTTCATAACAAAACACAACTTCCGTTTAACAAAACTATCCAGATTCGTCTAACTCTTAATGCACAATCACTGAAATGCTTACTGTAAATCTTCATCAATGACTGAGATTCTTACCTCAATAGAAACTCTTTCTTCCTTCTCTCTTTTTCCCCTTGTATTGCTCTCGAATTTTCTCTCTTTAAGCCTTACAAAAATGGCACTTAGCTTACAACTCTCTTCTCTTCACTCTCATCCGAAGCTTCACTTCTATTTTTACCTCCCATTCACGTTTCCACCTGCTAAAGAATCATGTCCACCATACCTTACCCAAAAGTCCACTTTACCCTTGTCATTTAAGCCATATACTGAAAATGCCCTCAATTTCCTTTCATGCATTCTTTCCATAAGTTCTTATTCTTAAATTGATAGAAAAATGTTCATGGGGCCGACAAAGAAGATGAAGGTAATGGTCCGAATGAAGATAATGGACTATATAAAGCTGAGGCAGGTGATGCAAATGATGAAGATGAGGTAGTTTTGTCTGAATATTATGACAATGATGAATATGTAGAATTTGTTAGTGATGTAGATGATATGGTAGATGATGTTACTAGGAGGAAAAGGAAATACCCTGTTTATGATGAAAATGCAGCTAAGCTTTGCATTGATTTAGGGATGATTTTTCTTAATCATTTGCAATTTAAGCGTGCAGTGAGTTTGTTGTCCATTAAAACAAAGAGGGATGTCATATTTACCAAAATTAAGCCCAACTTTATCCAAGGTAAATGTAAGATTGAGAATTGCCCTTGGTGTATATATGGAGCATTTGATAGGAAGCTGCAGTCATTTCAAGTTAGGAAATTCAAGAACAATCATGATTGTAATAGGGTATATACAAATCCTAGGATCAACACCAACATCTTAGCTGACTTATTAAAGGATAAGATTAAAAGGGAGCCATTTATGAAGAATAATGATATAAAATTTTACTTTAAGAATTGTTTAGGTGTTGAAGTGTCCATAAGTATAGTGAGAAGAGCAAAGGAAAAAATAGTAGATAGTGTTGTTTGGGAAGCTTTGGTCTTATGTTGAAGTGGTTAGGCAGATCAACCTAAGAAGCAATGCTACATTGACAATGTCTCGACTAATTCCAACATCTCCACCTGTATTTAAAAAAATGAAAATATGTTTAGATGCTATTAAACAAGGGTTTAGGCATGGATGTAGGCATTTTCTTGGCCTAGATGGATGTTGGCTGAAAACCAAAATTAAAAGTGAACTTTTACGTGCTATGGGAAGAGATGGAAACAATCAAATGTTTCTTGTTGCTTGGGTTATGGTTGAAGTTGAGTCAACAGTCATATGGAAGTGGTTCATTGAAAGGCTGAAAGAAGATTTACCTTACTTAGGCTTCGGAATTGGTTGGACTACAATGACTAACCAACAAAAGGTAAAAGTTTCACATCAATCTTGTTTTGACTTTCATTGAGAGTGTAATTTTTATGATATATGTAGAGTACCATCCATATGCCTATTCAAATGGTTATGTTTTCCATTGTAGGGACTTGATAAAGTCATTGCCTATTTGTGTCTAGATACTAAGCACAGGTTTTGTGCTAGATATGTTTATGTCAATTGGCATGGAAGAGGACATAAAGGGGAAAAGATGATGGAACACTTTTTGGAAAATTGCAAAATCCTTCACAATAAGGGAATATGAAGAAAATTTGGATAAGCTCAGAGCCAAGAACCAAAGGGTAACATAAGATATTGAGAGTTATGCACCAGTTCAGTAATGGTGCTGGGCTTTCCAGAGGGAAGATTCCATAATTGAGTTGGTTGACAATAACTTATGTGAGGCCTTCAATAAGACTCTGGTTAATGCAAGGAAAATGTTAGTTTTAGGGTTATTTGAGTATCTTAGAAGAGAATTGATGAAAAGAATTGTGAAAAAAAAGGAAAGAGGCTGCCAAGTAGAAAGGTAATTTAGGGCCAAGAATATGGGAAGCAACTGAGAAAAGTACCATGATTGCTCAACATTGTTTAGTGCATCATAATGGAGAAGGAAGGTATAAGATTGATCATAGACAGAATAGATATGTGGAGAGGCTTCATAATAAAATATGTTTATGTAGGAGATATACCCTCTCTGGCATTCCTTGTGCACATGCTATATATGCTATTAGAGACAGTAGGGTTAATATTGGAGACTACACTTCTAGTTAGTTATGGAAGACTGAATATGAGAAAGCATATGGGAAGGCAATTCAAATAAGGGCCTAGTAGGCACAAACAGCTAGGAAAAAGGGCATTAATAAGCCTTAAAAGAATACAAAAGTAAATAAAAAGCAAATTGTTGACCACGTGTCTAGGAGGGGTATGATCATTATATGTAACCACTACTATACAAAAGGACACAACAAAAAAGGTTGTCCTTGGAAAGGTCGAGAGGTAATTTCTAAGCTGTTTTTTTCTTTCATGGTATAGCTAAAATTCTTTTCTTTTCTATAGTAGTGGTAATCTGCTATGTTTTTTTATTCTGTTATCACTGTTATGAATGGCAGGTTCTAGCCCAGTTTCAAATTCTGAACCTATACCAGTTAATCGATTTCCATATGGAGCAACACACAATGAACTCACCGTCAACCCCGAAAACATATCCATAGTTGAAACCAACACTGAAAACCCAGTAAGTGCCTCTAAATCTGCATCCAACACTGAAAGGAGAAAGAAAGGAAAAAGAAGAGCAAAAGCATCTGCTTCTACCTCTACCTCTACCTCTGCCTCTACCTTTGCTACTGTGTCTGTATCTACTAGTGCCACAACTACTTCAGGTACTACCAACACCTCAAGTATTACTCATATAAGTGGGAGTGTAGATGCAACAACCTCAGTTGTTCTCCCAACACTTGGAAGTGCTTCATAAACAACAATAAATATTTGTACATCTTCAAAGGCCACTGCTACGCAAAGAACAAAAAGTAAAGGGAGAAGAGGGCCTGGTTATGGTATTGTAAATGATAGAAGTAGATTGAGGATGTTAGCAGCTGGCAGATGTAGTCCAAATTCTCAAGAAAAAATTATAGGAAAAAGGCCTGTCTTATACTCTTCTATTCAACAAGAAACAAATAGGAAGATCAAGAAATGGATGAAAGAGATGGGGGTATACACAAATGAAAGCACAGGGTTGCAGATACTAAATGTAAGTGTAAAATTTTTGCATTCTTACTTAACATAAATTCATATAACTTAATAAACATTTGCATTTTATCTACAACCTAGAAGGAGAAGTCAGAGACTACAAAACCTTAGGCAGAAATCAGCAATTAAGAAGGAAGCTGTAAATGCGCATGTGAATCTAAGCCAACAAAGTCAAACTGCACCTTCAAAGGGAAAGCAAAAAATGTAAACTTAACATTTAATTGTCAGTGAACTGTGCAAGGGTTATGATATTTATGAACTGAACAACAATAGATTATAAGGATGTTGTTGGGATTAATTTTATTAAGCAATGAATGCAATAACTTCCAATTTCAATTTCAATTTCGTTTCTTGTACGTTTTTTCCTTTTAGTTGAACATCATGAATGGGTTATTGAGGGCGATGGAAGGGTGATGGAAGCTTGGTTGGAATTGTCAAAAATTGTCTGCAATATTTTGTATTTTTTAGGGAAAGCTTAAAATCTATGTAAGGATGGTTTCCTTTATTTTCCAATCAGTGTGCATTGCATTTCTTTTAGGCTTTATCATTTTCATTAACAATTGATTTCTGGTACAATATGTGTTAAATTCTTTGTACATTTCTTTAACTCCTCATAAATAATTTGATGAATTATAAAACAACTTAACAATTGTGAACATCATTGGATTGGAGGTAAAATATAGATAACAATTTTTAGAGTAGTCAATTATTGCGTCTTTAAACTCCTTATGACAATTAACAATTAGTCCATCTCTATTGATTAAACACCCTATTTTGTCACCAATCTTCCTTACCAAATATTGAAACATCAAACATCTTATGCTGAAACATCAAACATCTTATGCCTAGGACATCAAACATGTTTAGGCTAGTACATAAAACATCAAACCTATTTAGGCAAGAACATTAAATTAGTAATATAGCAGATGTTAAAACATCTAACACTTTGCACTTTCCAACATCAGGTTAGGTTAAGAACATTTACACATTGTTATAGTACATCAAACCATTTCCAGGTAAGGCTTTAAAGGTACAACTATTGCCTTTTTTGACTTCATTATTTAGAATAACAAATATAAGCAACAATACTAAACAAAAGCTTAAACAAGCAAACCATTTCCAACTCTTTTCTGATTGTGTTTCATAACTAGTCCTCGTGGTAACTAAATCATTCTACAACTTCAACTTTTATGCAATCTTTTC
Organism: Erythroxylum domingense; assembly: GCA_025594535.1. NCBI lineage: Eukaryota > Viridiplantae > Streptophyta > Magnoliopsida > Malpighiales > Erythroxylaceae > Erythroxylum > Erythroxylum domingense. Next base: position 1,128 of record JANQBM010018187.1, on the reverse strand, counting down.
AGCTTGCAAAACATCTACTACATTCTCTTTTAACTCTATCACATCCACCTTCAATAGATTATTTTGACAATATAGCATTTCTCTCTGTTTTTCAGCCTTAAATAATATGTCTTGCTTTTGGACAAAATCTTTGATCATGCCATTCATGAAATCCACAAATATTTTCACTCTACCATCAAAGAATAAACAACATTTTATAAATGAAATATATGAACATATTTATCTAAAACAACATAAAAATGTACCAAAATTATAGGAAAAAGTTGATAGCCATAAACCTTCTTCCTAGATTTTCAGCAGTCCATGAAGTCCATTTAGGTGCTTTCAAGTTACTGTAACAATATTTAGCCTCTCGGTTATAGTCCCATTCAACTGGGTAAGTTGAAGAAATTAACTTGTATGACCTCATATCAAGCTTAGAACGTGTCCCTCTATAGCCAAAGTTGAAATTTTTAAAAATTCCAACCCAACACAAAATCACAACCAAATTGAATCCTCTAATCAACCTCATTACCTTAAAGAGCTACTACTTGAGCTTATTCTCAAGTATTACAGGACAATGTTATAATGTTGATTATGCACCCACTGACAGCTAAATGATGTCTATAGAATTGAATTTGTTTACTCTTAATAATCTACATCTCTTCTATGAATGTTATACTTTATCTTGAATCCAACGCATAGACAATATCAAAATATGGATAACTACCAACGAATCTAAACCAAGTGACACAAATCATATCCTACGTACAGTGTCAACTACATGGGGAAGAGAAAACTTGATCATATCCTATATTCAAATGTATAATAGAAATTTTCATGAAAAACAATTATCGTCAACACGCTATTCAACCTAATAATCAAACTCATTTAAAGAAGACAAAATAATTTACATAAATGTAACATTGTTAGGGCAAAGGAATAAAGTGGATATTAAAACATCATAAATTTGTTGGTCCCCGAATTTCTTTTTCTTTAGTTAAGCATGATTTACATGAACTATGATGTTTTGATGGGTTAATTTTATTTGGATTTAATTATTATGTAAATGTTAGTAAGATTATATGACATAGGTTGATTGATTTAAAGTGTTAAGATTATAAGAATGTTCAAGGGTATTTTTGGCAA
>JANQBM010018170.1:0-11810 GCA_025594535.1 Erythroxylum domingense | reverse complement strand
ATTATTATAACATTTATTATTTGTATCAATTATATGATATATAATAATAATAATAATAATAATAATAATAATAATAATAATAATAATAAACGACGACCCAAACGATGTCATTTGGTTTTAAACCAAACGACGTCGTTTTATTTATTAACTAGTCGACATTTACCGACGGAATATAGATTTTGTTGGTATTTAAATTTCCTAATTATTCCACCGCGTCTGATTGCCGCTATATTTTGCGACGGAACAAAATTTTCGTCGGTAAAGTTAATTTAATGTATACCGACGGAATATATTACGTTAGTATATAAACAAGCTAAACCACATTTACCGACGATTCATGTTCCGTCGGTAAATGTTAATTGCGGGAAAAATTCACGCAATTATTGCTGAAGGTTATGGTTACGTCGTCGTATCGACGGACGATATTCCGTCGGTGAATAGCATAAAGTTAGCATAATTTACATGCCGTCGGTAAACGTCCGAAGCAATTAAAGAGCGGGAAGCATTCCCGCAATTTTTGCCAACAGTAAAGGTTGTGTTGCTGCTATATGTCGTCGAAGATTTTGCGCGCAATTCATTCCCTCCATTATTGCTGAGGGTAATATATTTCCGTCGCTATATATAAAAAGTACAACGTATTTACCGATGGCTTGTTGTTTTCCGTCGGAAAAGTGCTACGGTTTTTCATCTATCGGAAAAGTTCCGTCGCTAATTCGTGATTTTCTTGTAATGTTATTATATTTTTTGCTAATACCTAAAATATAATTAATATTAAACATTCTCTTGTATAAAATAAATGAATAAAATAAAGAAAGCAAAAGATGTCAGATGGTAAAGGCGTGGGTGGTTTTGTTTTGGTTTTACAAAACAAAATCAAAACAAAAGGATGCGTTGGTTGTTTTTAAAGTTTCAAAAAACAATGAAGTTAAAACATTTAACATCAGTGAAGAGTGATAGTGATAAGCGTTCGTTTTTTTTACGTGGATAAGAAAACACAAAGAGTGAGAGATTGATACTCGTTTTTGTACGGTGAAAAACAAAACGAAGACAGAGATGTACTCTCTCATTTCCGTTCTCTGTACGTGGACAAAAACAAAAGAAAAGAGACAAAATTGTTTTATTCTATTATTAAAGGAAGAGTTTTTCAAAATTTAATCATAGTTATATTAAGTATTAAAAGTGGGATGTATTTTTTGGTGTGAAGTACATAGAAACTTTGTGTTTTCGAAGTTCAATATTTATTAATCCTAAAAAATTTCAAATATTTATTTTTGTTTGTTCTTACTATTAGTATGTTTGTTAAACGCAATAGATCAATATAAGATTGTAATTTTTATTTCCGCTGTGTATGTGATCCTTTATTGAAGATTGAAGATACACTCAATAATGGTTAATGATACTTTTTTTAAAATTAGAAACTGTAAATTTTTATAAGATAAACATATAAATTAAAAACAAATTTTGGTTCGAAAAAATTAAGAAGCTTATTATAATGCACAATTAACATAATTTTTTATTTGATTATATTGAGCAACATGTGGTACAATTACATCGAATGTAGAAAAGTGAAAAGGAGCAGATTCACTATAAATCATAGTTTTCTTTCTCAGGAGGTTAACTAGAAGAGTACCTATCTATGGAGCCGGAGGGCGAGGAGGATTATAGTCACGGCTGGCCAACTCTGGACCCTGAGCCTTCGTTTGGACCGTCTTGTTAGGCGGATTCGTGTTGTTGTAGTAATCGTGGGGGTCACTACAGGTACGATTTGGCGGCGACGGACTTGTTAGGATTGGTCCTGGCCTTGCTGAGCGTCTTCTCATAATACCATACTCTCCTATAAAATTTCTCCAAGAAATTTAATCATTCAAAAGATAAATTATATATAATTTTTTTAACGTTCGGTATGCAATGAATAAATTGTTGGGATTTCAATTATGAAAGGAAATGTTACGTGAAATTGGCGAGAGTATATAAGTGGAAAGAACTCATAAATTTAATGTTTTAAAGTTTTAGATTAGAATATGATATTTAGGCTTACAAGTATGTTCCCTCATTAGGCTCATGTAAAGATCTCCCAAATAATTGGGCTCTTCAATGCCAACAAGTGATATTAGAGTATATGGTTCGGTAAGGGACGAGTATGAAAACGGTATTCAAATCCCGTCGTTGTCATCCCCACGTAGAAGAGCAAGGAGACTCTTAATGAGCCCACATCAATGGAGTAGAAGGCTTCTTGATGACGCCATACACTCAGAGATTTTAAGAAAAAGGCTTTTCCTCAAGAGGAAGTCCAAGCCTAATGTGAAAGTTCACACTTAGAAGAGGAAATTGTTAAAATTTCAAGTATGAAAGAAAATATCATATTAGAAAGAGATAAAATTAATGAGGGCCACATAAGTAGGAAGGACTCAAAAATTTAGTATTTTAAAATTTTGAGTTAGAGTGTGGTGTCAAGGCTTATAAGTATATTCCCTCACGAAATTTATGATATAGATCTCCTATAAAAGTAAACTCAAATTACAATTGGGATCGGTAGAGGATGAAAGTAGCATCGATAATAATAACAAGTAGAGTTGAAAAGATAGAAAATTATAGTTAATATTATTAAAATTTTATATAAATAATTTATTTTTCAAAACCGTAAAAAATACAGTTAAAATAAAAAAGATGCCTGGTGAAAAAATAAACTTACTTCCACAAGGATGTGATCGTGATCGGGCTCCAGAGACAAGGATGATGAAGATAAAGCAGCGACAAATGTATAGCGAGGAAGTAGGCTTCATTGTGAATGTAGCTGCTAAGATTGATTAACTCATTCCTTGATACCATCTTCTGCAATACATGATTTTATAGAGGTTTAAGGGTGTAAGATACGTTTCATGATTTATTCCCTGAATATTGTTCAGTGGTGCAAGTCAATCTTTTTGGGACCAGCTGATATAAGTGAAAATGAATATTACGAAGAATGAGAATAGATATAATGGTTATAATTATGATGGTTGGTTTAGAGGAATAATTGATTATCATCATTGTTATATTTAATTAGTTTGTTAAAAATATTAAGAAATAAAAATTTGTTAAATTTTTAAGAAATAAAAATATGTTAAATTTTTATTTTACATTAAATTTTAATATATTTTAATTAATTATATCTAATTGCTAAAAAAGATAATAATATAATTAATTAACTATTTTGTAATTAATTAATTAAATTATAAATAATTATATTTTAATTAATTATATCGTAATTAATTAATTATATTTTGATTAATTTATTAATTATATTTAATTTATATTAAAAAACAAAAAGATGTATGTCACTTCGTAACAACTTATTCAGACCCAAAATTAAAACTCATTACTCTGATATATGAGAGGTATGGACGATTCCTAAAAGTGAGATATGTCTTATAATCATGATATAAAACCAACCACTAATATTCTTTCCATATCCATTGATTCATTCTCAAACTCATAAACCTATCTCCCCCTTAGTCTTAAGTTTGAACAAGTCAAGTCTTTAGTCTTAAGTTTGAATAAGTGAGACTTAACTCATTGATTTTGAACCGCTTGAACTGAACCAAAAATAAGTCATCACTACTTATATGAACAAGTTATTCGCAATCCTGTTAACTTTAGTTTCTGGCAAATTCCTCCAAGTTTTCAATGAACATGTTATTTTGAGTTCTAATTTTTATAAATTATAAAGAAAGGATTAACATTTAATTATTTGATTTTATCTTTTTTATAAGATTTCAATCTTAATCCTAAATTCTTTAAAGTATTTTTATTTTTAGCTAATTTGCTATACAAGTTCTAATTAAATGTTGAAAAAAAATGTTCTGCTACAATCTAACTTTGACTGGAGGTCAATAAATTAAGTTTGATCATTTAAATTTAGACTTGGAATTAATTTTTCAAAAAAATTAATATATTTTTTTGAAAAAGACTTGGAATCAAATTATTTATTAAGAACCGATAAAAACTTAATTTGATTAGAATTTAATGTGTATAGTCGTGGAAAAAAAATGATTTGCTGGGACAGAGATAAAGATAACAATTTTCTACTAAGATAACTAGAAATTCCAACCAATAAAAACTCCAATGAAGCTAAAAAAAGGTATAAAGATACAGCAGAAATTACTTGTTTTTTGAGACCCCGTTATATTCGTTGTAACACTCATAATGATCTACTTTATGAAGATCTCACTACCCCCATAAGCTCATAGCATTGGTCTGGATAACTCTCAATTTATTGCTTCTTCTACACCAACAATACTTATTCCTTCAACTCATTCTAAAAAAATAGGATTTCTCGTAATAAGTTTTTGATATTTCGTAATGCCTATTAAAAATAATCGTAGAAATCTAAATATTTATCTATCCAATTATGAGGGAGTTTTTGAAATATTTGAAATTACAGAAAAAAGTAAATCTATTTTTTTATATATACGTCGTTAAGAACTCAACTGGGTGTCCCTGCGAAACTCACAAAGAAAATCGGAAATGAATTAGACAAAAAAAAAAGAAAAAAAGAAATAAATTGGATAAAAAGAAAGGAAGTGATTTGTCAAGTCTGATTAATTGAAATCTTGTTGGAAAGACACTTAGTAGGGCCACGCACCATGACTTCTTTTTCTTCTCTGGAAAAAGATGCGGGCAAGGAAAGTCAATGAAACCGCGTCCGCTGGTCAAATTAGGGGTGCGTTTGCTTGTATATCCAATAACAATTGTGGACACTATTGCACATTTCAAGTTTTTGGAATTAGATATTTTAATTAGAAAATAGGACAAAAGTTGTACTTAATTGAAATTAATGTTGCATATTTATCATTTTAAGATTGGGTATATTAAATTTTCATGTAATTTGATTTTTATTTAAAATATCATTTACCCTCATTATATATTTTTAAGTCACATAATTTTGCCTAGTTTTTTTGTTTTTCATAATTTTTATTAAAATTTAAAAATTTTGGTACTATATTTATTTTAAATAAAAATAAAAAATTATATGATAATTACATAATATCTTGAGAATATATTTTAAAATATATTTAAATTTTTAAAATGAAGGAGTTAAGATATTTTATTTTCGTTATTATCCGTGTTTTGATATATTTGATATACCAATGAAAATTTTAAAATGAAGCAACTTGGCTTGTCCAATTAGGTGTGCTTTTCCTTATATATCAAATAATAAATTTGGATACTATTTCACATTTCAAATCTTTCTAATTAGGAAGTGTGTTGAACTCAAGGACAATAAACCGAGATGGGCTCAGGCCCAGAATGTAAAACAAGAGGACAAAAGAGCAAAACAAAACATTGCAAAACAATTACTAGAATAAGCAACGTTGCAGTACCATCATCCTTGTGCCGCACAGCTTGCTACGCCGCACCACCTCCTATCTTCTGTGTGTTTTCTTCTTTTGTAAATAATGAGCTTTCTTATTACACTTTCTTGTATAAAACCCAGTGCCTTATTGGAATAAAGTGTGTAAAAATCCACCAAAAACTTTTGCTTGTTTTAGTTACCAACCTCGATACTTTACCTTTCATGGTATTAGAGCTAATTGGATTTTAAAGTTGCCTTTTTTTTTTTTATCATCAGATTTATTTCCTTACACTCTTCTTTGAACCATGGAAGGAGTTGTTGAAGGAGAAGCTAGCGCTACCGTAAATCCCCGAAACACTCAACCCACTACCTAGACCAATGACGATGATCCTTACCTCGTCACTAGTGCCGACAATCCTGGCATGATTTTAGTTACTACTCTACTCGTTGGCAAAAACTATCTCTCTTGGAGTCGCTCTATAACAACATCGGTGAAGGCCAAGGACAAACTGGGGTTTGTCACCGGCGAGTACCCAAAACCCACGGGAGATCCAATAATGGTGAAGAATTGGGAAAGAGCTAACAAGCTTATTACCTCATGGATTACCAACACCATGCAAAGAATTAAAAGATGCTTTCTTTTCCGCGTCAACCGCAAGGGATTTATGGGAGGAACTCAAGGAACGATTTGGAGAAAGCAATGATCCGATGATGTACTCCCTCTGAAGAGAAATCAGCTCTTCCAAACAAGGTAATCTCTGCCTATTACGCTAAGCTTAAACGCCTATGGGATGATATCAGTTCTCTCAAACCTGCCCCTATATGTTCTTGTGGAGTTGCTAGACATTATGTCGAAGTAGAAAACGAAGTTAGGACGACTCATTTTTTAATGGGTTTAAACAAAAAAGATGCTCATTTAGTTAACCAAATAATGTTGTTGGATCCTTTGCCCATTGTTAACAGAACTTATACCATGATTTTAACTGTTGAAAAACAAAGAAATATTGCTACTTGTAATGAAGGAGATTGTTAGATGAATATAGTCATGGCAGCTGAATCAAGGATCACAAAAAGGTCTGGCCAAGAGAGTTTCACAAAAAAAAACCTTTGTAAAGAAAGAGGATTGATTCTGTGAGCATTATGAACAATTTGGGCACCTCAAGGAACTTGCTTTGAGCTACATGGATACCCCAAATGGTATAAGGAAAAAAGGCAGCAACTGAAAAAAAGGGGAGTAAATGTGGCAATTGCGATATCAGAAGGAGCTACAGAAGGATGTTATACTCCATCAGAAGTTGCCTCGAAACAAGCCGACTAGAATGCCAATCTGTCATCAATGATTCAGCAAGAGTTACAGAAAATGATCAAAGGCAAAGGGGTAAATGAGGTGAATTTTGCAGCATATTCAAATTATTCAGGTAACGCCCTTAATGACTTAATTCTTACAACCAATGAGTCTGAACTTGGCTTGTGGATAATAGATACTAGTGTGTCTACCCATATGTGCTCAAACATGAACAAATTCATTTGTTATGAAAAAAAACAAATGCCTTAATCCCGTTAACCTACCTAATGGAACCACTCAAACCATTCAACACATCGGCAGGTTCATTCCCCATCCAAACTTACCCCTGTCCAAAGTCCTCCACATTCCAAGCTTTCAACATAATTTAATGTCTGTAAGTAAAGTAACTACACAACATAAATTAGCAACTATTTTCCTTCCTAACAAGTGTTTTTTGTAGGACCTTCGGACTAACGCTAGCATAGCAATCGGTGGGACTGGGAAACAGAGTCTACACCTTATATAGCAATTCTTTTCTTCCATTGGGAACTCTAAAAGGTCTTTAGCCTTTTACAAACACAATAATACTGCTTACACTATTACGAATGATATTCAAATTTGGTACGAATGATATTCAAATTTGGCACTCTCGTCTTGGACACACATCTTTTTGTAAAATATCACGTATTCTGTCAATTTCTGTTGGGACCCTTAGTGATCACATATGCAACATTTGCCCATTAGCAAAACAGGAAAGAATGCCCTTCCCAAATCACATACCATATACCCAAGCACCTTTTGAATTAGTCCATATTGACTTGTGGGGTCCGTACAAAGTTGCTACATTAGATGGATCAAGATACTTCTTAACAATTGTTGACGATTACACCAGGGCCATATAGGTTTTCTTGTTAAATAATAAATCCCAAACCTTCACAACCTTAAAATTTTTCATTTATGAAGTAGAGAACCAATTTAGTCGGACGATCCAAGCTATTCAAAACGACAATGGAAATGAATTTGTTAACCGCCAATGCAGAGAATTTTTATTATCCAAAGGAATAGTACACCGTAGGGCATGTCCATATACCCCTTAACAAAAAGGCATTGTTGAAAGAAAACATAAACATTTGTTACAAGTCACCAGGGCATTACTCTTCAATGCTAAATTACCTGAAACTTTTTGGAGAGAGGCTATTTTGACAGCAACCTACATTATAAACCGACTACCAACCAAAGTCCTAAATTGGTAGTCACTATACGAAAAGTTAAATGGACAAGCACCCTTATATGATCATATGAGAGTCTTTGGTTGTCTTTGCTTTGCTACTATTACTAAACCTAACAAAACCAAACTTGAGCCTAGGGACCAAAAATATTTTTTTCTGGGATTCATGATAGGTTATAAAGCCTACAAATTAATGGATTTACAAACCCAAAAAATCTTTGCATCTCATGACGTAGTATTCCACGAAAATACATATCCATACAAAGCTTTTAAATTTGAAGAAAACAATCCTTTCCAACTTCAAACAGAAATGACCCTATTCCCTTAAATTTACACAAACGGGGCCCACACCAAGAAAATAATACCCTACAAAATACTAACCCAGACCCAGAAAACACCAACACCCATCTTGAGCCAACGAAGTTTCGTTTTCTCCTTCATCAACCTGAACAGACATCTTTTAACATAACCAAGAAGAACACCCGCCATCACTAGTCATCCTTCGACGCATTACAAGAACAAAAATGAAACCCAGGTGGTATGATGACTTTGTGTCTGGAACCGTTACCCAAGTCCCTCTCGAAGATGATGTTGCGATAAACCCAGGTACTATATTCCTTTCACCCAACACTCTAGACTCATCATCATTACACTTTTCTGAATCCCATCATCAATTTTTTGTGAATGTATCTATTGAGTGCAAGCCTAGTTCATACGACATGGTTGCTAAGGATTGTCAATAGGTAGATTCTATGAATGAGCAACTGAGGTCTTTGGAAGACAATGGAATATGGGAGATGGTGGATTTACAGAAAGGGAAAAGAGAAATTGCGTTGAAATGGGTCTACAGGGTAAAGTACAAATCAGATGGAACATTAGAAAAATTAAAATCGAGGCTCGTCACAAAAGGGTTCAACCAGCAATTTGGGATAAACTACTTAGAAAGCTTCTCCTCTGTTGCTAGAGCAGTGACCATTAAAACCTTTCTGGCGGTAGCTGATACTGCTGTCGCCTGCAACCAAATTCAAAAGAAATCATTTCCGTTAATACAATTTAATGTAGTAGTGGTAAGTGGATATCGTTCTCATAGGGAATCTTAACGGTAAAGAATTTACGAGTTCGAAACAAATTAAATAAAAGGGGGGTTTTTTAATTGTGAGTTTATAAGAATTTAAATGGAATACGAATTTGAAAAATAACAAATAGCAAAACAATGATAATCTAATAATCAATAAGAACGAATCTTGGCTTCCGGTCTCCTTCATTATTAAACTTGAGTTGATCATCGACACTAAAAATAACCAATTTATTAGTTAAGCATTCATCGTGGTAAATTTCTCTACCTATTTTATAGTATGTTTAGTTAATCAAAATTAACCCTTATTAATCAATAACCTGGATACGATCTCATATTTAATTAATTAATAGCTTTACGAATCAAGAAAATCGACGAACTAGATAACATACATGCGATGTATATTTAACCTAGACAATTATTTTTCCTAGAATCATGTCCCTAACGTAGTAGACACAAATCCTAACGGCCACTGTTGATTAAAAGAATTGAACGTCAATCTATTTAATATAGCGATTGATTGAATAAAATCACAAACTAATTGCGCACCTAGCTGTTAAATCAAACAATCAAATAATGACCCAGAAAAATAATTAATACTTGACTGATAAATCAATTGAAACAAAGAACAAAAGTCTCACAATATTCAGAGTTCAATAACTAAGATTCCGTAAACCAAGAAAAAAAATTAGCTACTTATATTGGAATTGAAAATAAAAGAAATAACAAAATACATAGTCTCCATCCCTAGTCTTTCTTAAAGAATACGAAAATATAGAAGAAAAAGAGCAGAAAATTAAAGCTTCCTAAGGCTACCGAAAAAAAACAAGAAGCAAAGTGTAAAAAAATGAAAAACACTTCTAACTATTCTGTGTGAATAGTACCTATGTGTAATATTCACGTTTTTCTCCTTTTAAAACCTCCCGATCCTTTCCTTTTCCTTCCTATCTTGCAGATCATGTTTCCCACATGTTCAAATTGTGAATCCCTATCAATCTAATTTTAAAAAATTACGAAAATCTCAAAAGAATCAGATTTAAATTTGAAAGCAGATCTACAGATTTTTCTTTTTATCCTTGCACGTGACCACATCTAGTGACTGAATTGATGTCAGATTTGAAATTTCGGATTTTCTTCATTTCTTTTTGATCTTTTTGATTCAATTTCATCTCTAAGGTGTTGAAAATCATCTGCAAACAATTATAAGACAATTCCATTAATTTTGAACAATAATTTCAATACATTAAAGATAATTAAGTATAAAATCAGTGCAAATTGATGACTTAATAGTAGCTTCTATAGACAACTAGCCTGTACACTAATGTGATGTGAATGATGCATATCATCATGGCTCGATTGAAGAAGATCTGTACATAGTGCCACCACAGAGATACACAAAAGGGTTACCAAGTCAGGTTTGCAAATTAAAAAAATCAATCAATAGATTAAAGCAAGCTGGACGATAATGGAACCAAGAACTCACAGGAAAATTGAAGAGTATCGGTTTCCCCTAATCTGAATCCGATCATTGCCTGTTCATAAGAGACACTGGTATGAATTTTCTTGCCCTGATAATTTATGTGGACGACTTGTTATTAATGGGTCCGAATGAGGAGTTGATGACTGAAGTCAAAAGCTTCTTGCATTTTGAATACACAATTAAAGACTTAGGATACGTGAAGTTCTTTATTGGAATAGAAATTGCAAAGTCAGAAAGTGGTATGGTGTTATCATAAAGGAAATTTATTCCTGATATTTAAAAGAAACTTGTATCACAGATGTCAAGGAAGCCCCTGTACCAATTGCTCCTGGAACCAAGTTAAGCGCTGATTTGGGAGAACTCATGGAAAATCTTGAAACATATAGAAGAGTGGTAGGAAGATTGCTCTACTTGAACTATATCGGACCTGATGTCGCTTACACGTCCAGCAACAGTACCTCGAAAACCTCATTGGTAAGTCGTAATCTATTTACTATAGTATCTAAAAGGCAAGATGGGTCACGGAATTTTCTACCTTGTTTAGCCAACCACATCCTTAACTACATACTCAGATTCGGATTGGGCATCCTGTCCCTTTAGTTGGAAGTTACTCATTGGCTACTGCATATTTTTGGGAGGTTTTTTGATTTCGTGGAAGACAAAGAAGAAAAACACAATCAACAAGTTTTCAGTGGAAGCAGAGTATCGTAGTATGGCATCCACCGTCTATGAACTGCATTGAATGTCGTATATTTTGAGAGATTTATAACAGCCACAACAGAGTCCAATACCACTCTACTGCGACAACAAAGCGACTCTGCATATTTCGTCAAACCCAGTGTTTCATGAGCAAACGAAACACCTAGAAATCGACTGTCATTTAGTGTGAAATTCAGTTGCAGAAGGCTTCATCATCACCAAACACGTATTGACAAAGGCTCAGTTAGCAGACGTGTTTATGAAAGCTCTGCCTTCACAATTTTCAAAACCATGATCTCCAAGATGGTTTCCTGTCCTTACCCATGAATTCCATCTTGGGGGGTTGTGTTGGACTCAAGGACAAAATAAACCAAGATGGGCTCAAGCCCAGAACATAAAGCAAGAGGACAAAAGAGCAAAACAGAACATTGCGGAACAATTACCAGAATAAGCAACACTGCAGTACCATCGTCCTTGTGCCGCACAGGTTGCTACCACCTCCCATCATTTTGTGTGTTTTCTTCTTTTGTAAATATTGAGCCACCTATAACATAGTCCTTTTCTTTCGTACAATTTTCTTGTTACAGTTTCTTGTATAACCCCCAGTGCCTTATTGCAATAAAGTGCGTGGAAATCCACCAAAAACATTTGCTTGTTTTAGTTACCAGCCTCGATACTCTACCTTTCAAAGTGTAGAGATATTTTAAA
>JANQBM010018162.1:0-11810 GCA_025594535.1 Erythroxylum domingense | reverse complement strand
AATGAACGATGTAGACAAGTAAATGTAAGTGAAATTTATGATTTAATATTAATAATATTCTTCATCATTATCACTTAGGGGAGTTGTTTTTATTATCTCATATGTCTTTGTTTATGTTCTTTATTATTTCAATCACTTGAGTTGTTTATTTTCACTCTTTATTATCAAATACTGTTGAGAAAATTCTCTATTGAAGTTAACACGATGTGGTCGTGTTATTGGGAGTGATTTATTTTCACAAGTTGCGAGGACAAGGAATAACGTTAAAGGTTAGGTGAGTCGGCTTTGTAATGCCCTAAGTAAAACTATTGTTGTATCATAAGTGAAAGTGTTTAATTTGGGTGAGGCCCCACAGACGTAAACAAGGGGTGTCGAACTGCATTACCAAATCTCAGGTGTTGATTTGTTTATTTTGCGTTTAATTTTTTGGTTTTCGTTTGTGTTAGAAACAACTGTGGCTGAACCACAATTTTTGTAAAACTACATCCTTTCGGATCTTCAGAATTAAAAATTTATCTTAATTTATAAAATTAATAGAATAGGAAATTTAAAATTTAATGGTGTATTGTTAGTTCTATCCTTTTCTTTTACTACCACCGGCAGCACAATTTCCTTGATTCCTTGCTTCATTCTTGTTCAATCCCATAAGATATGTATGATCTCTGACTATTAAGGACCAGAAATGGTGGGAATATGTAGATATTTGATAGGCGCAAGCAAAGCATAAACAGGTGAACAAGATTTATGAGCGTCAATATCCTATACATAGACAACGTGACGTGCTACTTTCATTATCTCATGACCTTTTGTTTTGCAACCAGGATTAGTATATACTCCATTGTACATGGCCTCTGGCTTCAAATTTGATTTCATGCCAATTCCTCATGCTGAGTTGCTGGGAATTGCCTTTTCCATTATAACAGTCTGCATTGCCGTTATTTGCCACTATTTCGGCAGAAAACCTAGAGGTCTGTCTTTGCAACTATTCATTGTCTAACTGCTTTACCCTTTTTATTTTCTTCCCTCATTATTTTAATTATGACATCTTTGATCCAATCATCCAGACGAGTTAAATTGTGCTGCGTCATACTTATTTATCTGGACATATCTTCTTTTCTTGTAAAAGGAACCATAATAATTGGAATTGTTTTAGTTTAAGAGAATATAGGAAACGATTGATGTTGCTCCTTTTAATGCAGAAAAATCAATAAATCAACGAATCATATGTGTTCTGCAATTAACATGATCCTAATGGTAATGGAGTAAAGTCATCCAGTAGCAGACAAGTCAAAGTGAAGATTTAAACATTTTTCAATACAATTAAAATTGAATTAAGGATTTAGTAACCTTAACAGTCTGGTTTGGTAAAACATCTTTACTGTTGTTAGGGTACTCTTCCTCTTTTTGCCTGTAAACCGACGAGAGCAATTGATATAATTGTAGGGTGCTTAAACCCTGAGAAATTCCAAGAATTCAGACTAATTAGGAAAGCACCAATCAGCCATAACGTCGCCAGGTTCACGTTCGCTCTTCCTAGGCCTACATCTGTGTTGGGGCTTCCTGTTGGAAGTTATATTATTTGCAGGTAACTATGTTAAAACATATTTCATTCGCTTTAATTCATTGTCTGATGTTTTTGTTACAATTAATGTTTTGCTTCTATTCTGCTGCAGCGATAACTGATTTTTATTCAATAACTATATAGCTTCCCTCTTGTGTTTGCTGCGTGATCCAATTTGTTAATCAGGGGTAAGGATAGTGAAGACCGTGAAGTCAGCAGGCCATATACACCAATAACATTGGATTCTGATGTTGGATACTTCGAACTAGTTATAAAAGTACATAATTATTCTGAACATCTAAATTAACAGATTAAATAATGTTAGACTGTTTATTATATTGTTTTACTTGCCAGGTTTGAGGGTTTCTGGTTCTCATAAATATATTCTTTTTTTCTTCCAAGTAGATGTATCCATTGGGGAAGATGTCCCACCATTTCCGACAGATGCAGGAAGGGGATCTCCTGGCCGTAAAGGGTCCTAAGGTATAATAGGATGTATTCTCTAATGGGTGTTCCTTCAAGTGGTAACCAATTTTAGATCTAAATATGTTTGTCGAAGTCAAAGCATACCTAGTTTATTTCGATTGTCTTTAATTACCACCTAACTGGGCTCTTGTTAAAAGTTGATAAGGGCTCTCCTGGCTTAAGTGAGGTCTCAGGTTTAAACCTTTCTTATGTATACAGCCGTTTAAAAAATTGGGGCTAGAGTTTTACCTCCCGCAAGGGATCTATCTGGCTTGAGCGAGGATTAGTCTAAATGTAGACGGCTTAAAAGTACCTTACCATAGTTGAGACCTGCCTAAAATACTCGTGAGAAACCTAAAACAAAAAAAAAGAGCTAAATTAGAAGGCAGCTATAAATTTTTTATTTATGAATAGTCATATTGCAAGGTTTGAATCACATGGCTTACTGAGAATTTAAATCCTCTTTATAGTGTTTGAACCATTGTTGCATTTAATGTTTCAAGGAACGTTTTAAATACAAAACTAATCAAGTTCGAGCTTTCGGAATGATTGCTGGAGGATCTGGCATAACTCCAATGTTTCAGGTCTGTAAGTGATAAGTACAAAAGGATTCGTGAACCCCTAGTTCTAAATCATATAAAAACCAAAGTTTGAATGATGGGAATTTTCCAGGTCACCCGAGCAATATTAGAGAACCCAAAAGATAAAACCAATATACAGCTTATATATGGGAACACCACATCCGACGACATTCTTTTGAAGGTAAGTCAATCACTTTCCTTTGAAATAGACTGCAATTTCATTATTTTTGGATGGTTCTGAAGTTTAGCAAGTTTTTAAAGGAATGCTGAGTTGTTTGTTAATTACATGATCTAAAGCTAAAAGTAATGCCTTAAAATAATTCAATCTCCGTTGACTGTATGCAAGGAACGTGAAAATATTTTGCAACTTTAAATATGTAATTAAGAATTCCAAATTTGACTGTTGATTCCTCCGAGAGGACTAGACTTATTCTCTGTGCAATATCGTAAAGGGTGAAGGGTCAAATATTACAAGACCCCAAAATTATATTGCCTTCGGGCTTATATTCTCGACTTAGTCTAGTTTGAACCGGGTTCGAGTCTTCCATGTACTTGACTACATCAAAGTCCTGTCATCAATTTGTCTTCAGGCTTAAGTTTGCTGGAGTTACTGCTTGTCAAACTAAAACCAGAGTAAAATCTTATTGAAAAAAGTGTGTGACGGGTCGATGGAACATACTGTTTTTTCATATTGGAACTATTGCGACACAATAGGTTCGAATGAAATGATTAGTCTTCTATATCACAACCTTTCTTAAATAACTAGAATAATCCTTTTGGTTAGAACCTCTTCTTGTCACAATAGGGAAAGTCCTACAGGTATTCAGTATTTGTCCCAGGTTGATAAGAATGTATGTAATTAATTATGCTTTGGTTTGGATATTCTGTAGGAGGAGCTTGATAACATTGCCAGGAATTTCCAGAACCGTTTTCAAGTTTACTACATGCTAAGTAAGGTGTGTACGATTCCTCCAAAGTTCTCTCAGAGATGAAAGATGATCCAAATACCTTACTACGCATTTCATTCAGGGATCATAAAGAAACACAATATGGGCACTCATACGTAATTTGTGTACCATCCTGCGTAGTCTATATTACATTCAAAGTCAACTAGCTATATCAAATACGCATTTTTTTAAAGGATTATCGCTAGAAATACTGAGGTCGACACTTCTGACTTTGGTAGCCTCCAGAGGCATGGAATGGTGGTGTTGGTTACATATCCAAGGAAACTATTCAAAACCATTGCCCAGCTCCGGCCCCTGACATTCAGGTTATGTCGAAGTTGTTCATTTCTTTTGGTTTTGTTTTATTTTTGTTTTCAATCTGTTAAAAGCAATGTCGAAATTTATGCTGTTTGTAGAACTTGTATTACAATGCCGTTGGGTTGTTGAATTTTAAAACCAAACTACAACCAATGTCACAGATATTGAAATGTGGTCCACCAGGGATGAACAAGGCGATGGCTGCCTATCTTAATGCACTTGGATACACCTCCAATATGCAATTCGAGTTCTGATGAGCCACGTTTGTTCGTGTTTATACATGTAAATATAGCGTGAGTGTGGCTAACTACCTCATATTTGGTTCATTATTAACGCTTCCTCTTTGTAATCATTATTTTGTAAAATCAAATGAATCGTTCCATATAACATCATAATCTTATTGAATCAAACATAAGTTTTTATTTCCATAGATAATAAGGATATTAGGTATCAACCTTAAAACTTAAGATATTGAATTATAATTCCTGTATTTAAATGTAGGTAATTTCATTCTTATATTCCTTTTTGATGGGGGACAATCTCACTTATAAATTTTCAATGCCTTCACCTAGGCGAGTATATCTATACCATATAGCTCTCTCTCCAATCATAGTCGATGTAAAACCTCCATAAACCATTCATCAAAGTAGAATCCATGAATGTTTATTCACTGAAGACAATATATATTAATTAGAACTTTAAAGCATTGAATAATGACCTATGTCTTTTTTTGAAAATTAAAATTGAAATTATATTGCCTTAACAAACGCGATTACATAACTCCTTACAAAGAGTCATACTAACGAGACCAAAACGAGGAACCTATTACACTATGTAACTACAATTTAATTACATCATAGAATGTTATAGAAAGCTATAGAAACCATTGCCTTTTTACTTCATAAGTAACTAATCCTTGTTTATCATTAAAAACAATGGCTACTCGTATCCAATTCGCAATATGTTACACAAGTTATTGATGATGCGGTTCCACACTTTTTATAAATTCTTCAATTTTGTCCTTTCTATATAGAGTAAATGAGAATATGAAAAGTTGTCTGGATAATCACACCATTATGCTGCCCATGTTTTGCATAACTTATGATTAAATTCAAAGTGTCTAGCCACTTAAAAGTGTATCGATGTAGTTGTAACATCACCATCAACCTACTCCATATTCCTTTTCTATGTTGACATTCAAAGAAAAGATGGTTTCTGCTCTAATTCATCAATTTACAAAGGACATAGAAAGGGTCAAATTCTTCAAACTATCGATATTTTGTTCTTACCCCGATTTTTAATCACCAACCAAGTAAAAAACACATCTTTGAGGAATAAAATTGATTTCCATATGACATCAAACCAGGGGACTACCTCCATTGTTTGAATCATTAACTTGTGACAAGATTGGTTGTTGAACACTCCGCTAGAATGGGGTAGCCATATAATGTTATCTTTCTCTATCCTGCAGAAACCGTAGGTAAATATGTTGCTAATAAATGGAAACCTCTGAATGATTCTTACCATTCACCAATTGCATAAGTGATGACACTCTAGCATCAGAAGGAATGCGATTTCAGATACTAGATAGCTCACTTAAGTTAATAACAGGTCATAATCGGTCCAATTATCGTACCACAACCATATGTCCTCTCTATGTCCCGGCTTATGCTTGATATGTGGATATATAATGTCTCGTAAGCTAAGCAAATGATTGAATATCTATAAGAATTGTTAGGACTATTGTATTTACTATAAATTCTGATTAGGAAGATGATATTGATTAATCCATTTAATCCACAATGAGGTTTTATTTGTAAATAAATGCTAGACCCTCTTGAATAGCATGAGTTTCTGCATTTAGGCAATAAGAATAATTTCAAGACCCCCTAGCTGCTTTGGCATCGTTATATCAACCCATTTCACCTTGGATTGTATTCCATTCTCAACTTTACCAGACCATGAAAATGCTTTAAAGATCCCGTACGTCCATCAAACATTCGAGCATATGCCCAGTAGAAGTAGTGTGTTAGAGCAATCACATCATTTGTCATGGCATCTTCATTAAAACACAAATACTTAATATCTAAAACTCAATTCCTCATTTTCATTTCATAAAAAATAATGTAAATTATAGCATCACATAGATCTTCCATATATATACAATATCAAAAACTTATCAAAGTCTACAGCTCTATTTACAAAATATGCTATATGAATGAAGCACTATACAAAAACTCTATCTATCACTTCAGTCTCTATTGAGTAACCTTTGAACCATTTCTTCTATCTAAAAACACAAGAATTATTCTCCTTCTAGATCATCTTAGCAAGTAAGTCTCCTCTCTTCTACATGAAAAGTCACGTTGCAATTTTGATGAATTTTGCGAACTCAGTGAGCAAGCCATCATCGATATGCTCACTTATATCACACATAACACAACAATTCATATTTCAAATTCACAGACAATTTTTGATATCACAAAATAAATTTTACTTCACTAATCATCATGTTGAGTTAAAGACAATTATGTTCACTTATTTCACATTTCATATTCAGAATAGTCACACAGTTCATTTCAATCATTTAAAACATATATATCAAATATATACGCAGTGCATATGCGACTCACATTCAGTTATTACATTGTTGTGAATGAGTGCCTTTTTAACTGACATGTATCTATTGTGGATACCAGACTCATTATATATAATGAGCCAAAGGCTCTTACCATATTATGAGCTTTAAGCTCTTTTTCACTGGCGACTTCAATCACAACTGCCTTTATCTTATCAGGCATATTATGTAATGAATGCATCACATCCCATATGTTCAATCAGTCATTTTATTTCAATATGCACATTCACTTTCAAATATCATCGGACCTAAGTCTGGCATTCAACAATTATATTTATTACACTTATTTTTGTCGGATTCACATATAATGAGCACTTCCAATGTGATGTTCATGCATCAAATGCCTCAAACAATCAATGTTTGGAATTAACACATTCACATAAAAAATAATTCAATACGAAAATTTAAATGAAACAATTAAATCAATATGAGACCATCTAGGTTACTCACAATAAGCTCCAGATAGCTATTGCCTCGATGCCCCGGCAATGTTTGGATGCTGTCACTCTATTTGTGCTTTTATATCTTACAACACATACACATTTATGCATTATTAATTTGCACAATCACATTAATACTCAATCATAAACATATGTATAAGTATATGTGTTGTGTATAATGCATGCTCAATGACAATCCTGGGTATGCATAACCTTAATCATGTGTCTCAATTATTCAATCACTATCACCAAAATATGTCTAATTTATATTTAGGTTTACATTTTTTAGAACTTGGTCATTTTAATATCATCAATTATATATCTATCACATACATGATCTCCAATCCTTTTTCTAGCATTATAAGATCTCATAATACTCAAATTCTGATTCATTCTTACTCAATACACATTTCTCCTCTCCTTTGAATTATAACATTTATAAGGTCACTTTCATTCTTCTAGTGTCTCTAATTTTCTAGATTTGAACACTTGATATCTAAAAATCTATTCTTAAGTTATAACCTTAATTATCACCCTAAACATATCACATACTTAATCACTTAATCCATCATCAAACTAGGTTCATTTCAAGTTTCATTTAAGCATAAATGCATTATAGGAAAGTACCTAACCATTTTGTTGTTTCAAACCTCACATAAAAGAATAACAATTCACGTAACAGCCATTCTCACGATCGTGGATGACTTCCCACGAATGTGGGTTTTATTAACAGAACATTTCAACTCTTTCTTGCATTCCCATGATCGTGGATGCATTCCCACAATCATGGGTTGTTCACATCCGAAAATCCCAGTAAATTTTCTTCTTATTTTCCAACTTTTCCAACTCCTACAAGTTACATCTAACATATCTTATGCTTAGTTCATCATTTCTAGGTTAATTCCTCACTATTTCCTCTTCATTCTCACCTCCATTTCAACTTAATATCATTTATAAACAAATCATACTCTATGGTTGATCATAAACACAAAAACAAAACATCAATGTATATATCCATTCATTAAATATCAGCACACATTCAACTTCATTATCACCTTCTTTTGATCTCTATTTATCATCCTAGTTCTTCTCTTTTCAAAGCACTACACTTGCCTTTTCATTAACTTCAAACTCATTCTAATTCATTCCTATAACAACCAACAAAATCCAAGTTATTATACATCACAAATAGAATATAAAAATATTCATTTACTTATCAAAAATTTTGCACTCTTTTTACAACCTTTTCATAATCATTCTATCTCTAAAACATCTCTTAAATTATCATAAGTTATTTGTCATCATCAACTCAATAACAGGACATCAATATTCTTATTTTTTTCACTCACGTTTCAACATATGCTCATTACCATTTGATGACCATTAAACCTATAACTATCATCATAAAAGTTGCTATTTAACAAACCATGAAGAATAATACTTTACACTTACTTGTTTTACTTCAAGGTCTTCAAATCACAGTTTAACACTAACTTCCAAGCATCATACGATCATCAATATGGAGGTGGAGTAGGTTAGGTTTTTAGTGATAAAATGAAGAAGACAACAAAAATGGAAGTAGCAAGTGAAAGATGAGATCAAGCATAAGGTTGTAAGGTGAGGTGAATATCATGAATGAAGAAGAAGAAAAATGAAGGAGATGAACTTGTAGAGACAAAATGAAAGATGTTTTACAATAGAGAATCTCGTGGCTTTAATAAGCAAGATAACAATGCTTGGTAAGTGTCATGACATGTGTCATGATGCTTACCACTTAATAAACTTTATTTACTTAGATATTAACATAAGCTACCATATAATTCTCAATGATCAGTCTGTTATCCCACAATTTCTAATCCAATTGTCTCCAAATTTTCTATGACAATTTTCATTAAATCCTAAAGCCAGGTGTCAAATATTTCTATTGCCATTCGCCACTTATTTCTACTACCATTTATTAATTGTCTTGCCATTTGAAAATTTTCCTAGCCCTAAAAATACTCATAATTTTAGAAAATTTCTAAATCTTCACCAAAAATTCTAAATCAATTTTTATACTCACCAAATCAATTTTCAAGAAATATAATCCACAATTCACATCATAATCATTTAAAAGCAAATATACCCGAAAAATGTCAATTGAGTGCATGATCAATCATTGTAATATGTGAAAAAAATCAAATTCACGTGTGTGTTTACTATATTATGCATGAGCATGAATTGCATTTCTTAATTTCTCATTGTTATTTCTTATGTACGGTTATTTAGGATTCTAACCCTTTGCATGAGAAAATGGGATACTACAATTCTCCCCTTTTTATGAAATTTTATCCTTAAAATTCTTACCTGATTGTTTGAATAGGTGGGGATAGGGATTCCTCATGTGCTCTTACATTTCCCACATGGCCTCTTCACTCTAATGGTTCTTCTAAAGGACTTTCACGAATGGAATTACTTGATTTCTCAACTATTTCGTCTAATATCCCAGTATCTTGACTGGCTCTTTAATACAACTAAGATTATTAGCAACTTCAATCTCTTGAGTTGATAACACATGCATCGGATCAGACCGATATCTTCTGAGCATACTCACATAGAACACATTGTGTATCTGAGACATCTCAATCAATAAGGCTAATTTGTATATGAATGGTCTAATTCTCTCGATGATCTCATAAGGACCAATATATCAAGGGCTCAGCTTACCCTTCTTGTCACCGAACCTTAACATTCCTCGCCAAGTTGATACTCTCAGAAATACATTATCTTCTACTCTATATTTCATAACCCTTTGGTGTTGTTCTACATAACTCTTCTTTCTATCTTGAGCTGCTTTAATTCGACTATGGATTAGTTTCACTTTATCCATAGTATCTTGTATCAATTTTGGGCCTTCTACCATTCCTAGACCCTCTTCATCCCAATATGGAGGTGAATGACATTTTCTACCATACAACGCCTCATTTAGTGCCATTTCGATACTACTGTGATAATGGTTGTTGTAAGCAAATTCAACTAAGGCTATGTACTGATCCTATGCTCCTTAAAACGCCAATACACATGCCCTGAGCATATCCTTAATAGTCTTAATTGTCCTCTTACTTTGTCTATCTGTTTAAGGATGAAATACAATACTGAAGTTCAACTTCGTACTTAGAGCTGACTATAAACTCTTCCAAAATCTTGAGGTAAATTTAGGATCCCTGTCCGATACAATAGACACTAGAATCCCATGGAACCTCACTACTTCGTTCACATACCTCCGTGCTAATTGGTCTAGTGAGTTATTCTCTCTCACTGGTAAAAAATGGGCCGACTTTGTCAATCGGTCCTTAACAACCCATATGACATCATGTTGTCTTAGAGTCCTCGACAAATCCATAATGAAATCCATCATAATTCACTCCTATTTCAACTTCGAAATAGGTAGGGACTATAACTTACAAACTGGAGCCTGATGCTCAGCCTTAATCTGCTAGCAAGTTAAACACTTAGCCACATAGTCAGCCACTTGCTTCTTCATTCCTGGCCACTAGAAATGCTGCTTTAGGGTGTTATACATCTTGGTGGTACTAGGATGCATAGCATAAGCTGCTATATGTACTTCATCCATAATCTCTTTCATCAGTTCATCCATATCGGGTACACACAGCCTCTACTTCAACCACAGTGTCTCATCTCTCAATTCAAATTCAAAATCTGAATTCACTTTCAACTTCTCGATTAACTTCATAATTTCTGGATCTTTACTTTGAACTTTTATAGTTTTGTCTAGCAACATTGGTCTCAGTCTTAATGTAGCTATCAATGCCTCACTCTGCTCTAGAGTCAACTCAACATTTAATGCTTTCAATTGAACTAGGCTTGGTAACCTTGATGTCTTTATCTGAGCAACACTGTTATCTGATTTTTTACTCAAAGCATCAACTACCACATTAGCTTTTCCCAAATGATACTCAATCGTGCAGTCATAGCCTTTTAGTTGTTCTATCCATCTCCTCTGTCTCATATTCAACTCCTTCTTACTCAACAGATACTTCAAGCTTTTATAATCAGTATATATCTAGTATGTCTCTCCACACAGATAGTGTCTCCATATATTTAGAGTAAAAACCACTCAGCAAGCTCTAAAGCATGTACCGAATAATTTATCTCGTGATACCTTAATTATCTCGATGCATATGCTATCACTTTGCCATACTGCATCAGTACACATCCTAATCTTTGATTCGAAGCATCACTATAAACCATATAACCTCTAGATCCTAATGGAATAGTCAATACTAGTGTTGTAGTTAACCGATATTTTAGCTCCTCAAAACTCCTCTGACATTCCTCATTCCATCTGAAAGGCACATTCTTCCTTAGAAGTTTGGTCAAAAAGGCTGAGATTAATGAGAACCCTCGACAAACCTCCTGTAATATTCGGCTAATCCAAGGAAACTCTGGATCTCTGATACATTCTTTGGAGATTCCCATTTCACTACTTCCTCTATCTTCTTTGGATCAACTTGTATGCCTTGTCCAGATGCTATGTGACCTAGAAGTACTACTTGATCAAGACAAAGTTTGCATTACAACGGTCTCTCCCTCATGATCTGTAAAATTACCCTCAAATGCTCAGCATGCTCTTCTTTACTCTTCGAATACACCAAAATGTCATATATAAACATAATTACAAAATGATCCAAGTAGGGTTGAAATACCTTGTTCATCAAAGCCATAAATGCAACTAGAGCATTAGTCAACCAAAACAGCATCACTAGAAACTCGAAGTGCCCATAAATTGTAACATCCCGTTTCCAGAGAACGGGTCGGACCAAAGAAACGGGTCCAGGTGTGGTAAATTACCACATCTCA